>ONZH01027656.1:0-165671 GCA_900303285.1 Rhinella marina
TGATCAATCTCATAATTTACGACTGTACCGGTTGATGCTAAATTTTTAAGTTGGGGTCCTGCGTCGTCATTCTAAATCCATCCGGCTGTTACCACCACCACACACGCTAGCCCAGGGGGCACTCCTCTGGCTCTTCCAGCTAAACCTCCTTCCCCCAGCCTGCCCCCCCACCTACAGGCCCTCTCTCCAAACAATTTACCCGGATAGGGGACGTATTAGATATTGTACTGATGTTTTTTTTTTGTTCTTCTTTTAATTGCCTTCTGACCTGTGATAGGCAGAGCATGGACACGTCCCCTTAGCTGCAGTGGGAAAGATACTCCCCTGGCCAGAGCAAGCTCTTTTTCCGTTTTCCGTGGTCGAAAAATCCATGAAATATATGGTCCCAAGATAGGGGACGTATACGGTATTAAACTGAGAAGAATCGATACCATACCGGTTGATGCAACAGTTTTTCCAAATCCATTCTGGCTGTTGTCACCACCACACACGCTAGCCCAGGGGGCACTCCTCTGGCTCTTCCAGCGAAACCTCCTTCCCCCCACCTACAGGCCCTCTCTCCAAACAATTTACCCGGATAGGGGACATATTAGATATTGTACTGATGTTTTTTGTTTTTCTTCTTTTAATTGCCTCCTGACCTGTGATAGGCAAAGCATGGACACGTCCCCTTAGCTGCAGTGGGAAAGACACTCCCCTGGCCAGAGCAAGCTCTTTTTCCATTTTCCGTGGTTGAAAAATCCATGAAATATAGGGTCCCAAGATAGGGGACGTATATGGTATTAAACTGAGAAGAATCGATACCATACCGGTTGATGCTACAGTTTTTCAAAATCCATTCCGGCTGTTGTCACCACCACACACGTTAGCCCAGGGGGCACTCCTCTGGCTCTTCCAGCGAAACCTCCTTCCCCCCCACCTACAGGCCCTCTCTCCAAACAATTTACCCGGGTAGGGGACGTATTAGATATTGTACTGATTTTTTTTTTAGATCTTCTTTTAATTGCCTCCTGCGATAGACGGGAATCGAACCCGGGGCAACTGCTTGGGAAGCAGCTATGCTCACCACTTTACCACCAACAGCCACAGCAACTGATAAGAACAGATACTAAACTTGATGTCAGCTGCAGTGCCAGCATGAGCAGTGGTGTCACCTGCAGGCGGTGATGGACCTTCGTTGCACCTAGTTGGGTGCTTCCCTAACATGTGATGGGTATTTGCCTCGCCTTTCTTGGTCTGGGTGAGCATAATTGCCATGAGGTTAACCACCAGGCTGTTGCATGAGAATTTGGGGTAATGGTGGGATTAAGCAGCCTCAGAGGCATCCATGCATGCTGCCCCTGCTGTTTCCTGTCCATTTCTGTGGTGTTTCCATCATTTTCTGAGGTTTCCAGGTTTTCACCCAGCCTTCCCTAGGCAGAGCCTTGGTCCCCTGCAAAAATGCTTGAGTCTCCCATTGACTTCAATGGGGTTTGTTATTCGAAACGAGCACCCGAGCATCGGGAAAAATTCGACTCGAATAACGAGCACCCGAGCATTTTAGTACTCGCTCATCTCTAATATTTACCCAAAAATTGTACCGATCAAACCGTCATCTCGTCCCTCAAAAAAGGAGACCCTACCTAAGACAATTGCCCGAAAAATAAACAAAATGGCTCTCAGAAAATGGCAACACAAAAAAACAGATTTTATACTGTTCAAAAATGCATCTAATGTGTAAAACTGAACAAAAATAAAAATGATACACATATTGGGTATTGCCGCGTCCGTAACAACCTGCTCTATAAAAATATCACATTATATTTCCCCTCAGGTGAATGCAGTAAAAAACAATTTAAAAAAACGATGTCAAAACAGCTATTTTTTTTTACCTTGACTCACAAAAAGTGTAATACCAAGCACTCAAAAAGTCTTATGTACCCCAAAATGGTACCAATGAAAACGTCATCTCATCCTGCAAAAAATGAGCCCCCACATAAGACAATAACTCAAAAAAATAAAAATCAATGGCTCCCGCAAACCAATCCATCAAAATCTGGTCTGCAATATCCATATGGCGCTCCTTCTGTTCTGAGTCCTGCCATGTGCCCCCACAGCAGTTTACCAACACATATGAGGTGTTGCCGTATTCAGGAGAAAATGTGGAGCAAATTATGGGGTGCTTTTCTCCTGTTAGCCCTTGTGAAAATGAAAAAAATGTGGGACTAAAGCAACATTTTATTTGAAGAAATGAAACTTTTTATTTTCACAGCCAAGTGTTTCCAAATTCTGTAAAACGCTTAGGGGGTCAAAGTGGTCAGTACCCCCCTTAATATATTACCTTTGAAGGGTGTAGTTTCCAAAATGGGTTCACTTTTTGAGGGTTTAAACTGTAGGGGTACGTCAGGGTCTCTCAATTACAAAATGGTGCCTAAAAACCATTCTAGCAAAATCTACCTCCAAAATCTGTATGGTGCTCCTTTACTTCTGACCACTGCCACAAACCCATAGAGACATTTACCACCACATATGGGGTACTTCTGTAAACTGCAGAATCAGAGTAATGTATATTGAGGTTTATTTTGCTGTTAACCCTTGCTGTGTTGCAAGAAAAAATTGCTTAACATGAAAAATCTGCTAAAAAATTAAAATTTTTAAATTTTGTCTCCATTTTCCTTTAATTCCTGTGGAACATCTAAAGGGTTAACAAAGTTTATAACATAGGTTTTGAATAATTTGAGGGGTGTAGTTTCTAAAATGGGGTGATTTATGGGTGGTTTCCATTATGTAAGCTCCTCAAAATCACTTTATAACTGAACTGGTGCTTAAAAAAATGGTTTGGGAAATTTTGTTGAAAATTTGAAACATGGCTTCTAAACTTCTAAGCTTTCTAACGTCCTAAAAAAGTAAAATGACATTTAAAAAATGATGCCTAGATAAAGTAGACATATGGGGAATAATGACTGCTAACTATTTTATGAGCGATTACTATCTGTCTTAAAAGAAGAGAAATTCAAATTTAGAAAATTGTGAATTTTTCCAAATTTTTGGTAAATTTGGGATTTTTTTTAAATAAAGGAGAAATATATTGACTCAAATTTACCACTATCATGAAGTACAATGTATCACAAGAAAAAAGTCTCAGAATAGCTTGGATAAGTAAAAGCATTTCAAAGTTATTACTACACAAAATTTTAGGCCAAAGGCCAAACCAACCTGCAGCATCAAGGGGTTAATGTAAAATTAGGTTGAAATTTTATTCTTGGAGGACTTGTTCAATTTAATTAAACCAGCAGATAGATGATCAGTAGTACACTAAAATACTTTCCTGTGACTGATAATGAGAAATTGAGCTTCAGGTCTTGTCCGTTTCTGTGAATTCCATTTCCACACAGTTGTAATTTAAGGTTTTTTTTAATTGTTCAATTTAATTGAATCATCATATATATGTGATTACTGCAGCAAAACACAGGGTAGGGCAGCGATCTAACTGTGGGTGTTAACGTGAAATTGAGCATCAAGGCTTCATCATCCGTTTCCATAGATTTAATTTCCATACGGTTGGAATTTAATATTTTTTTATTGTTCAGTTTAATTAACCAGCCTATATACATGATTACTGCAGCGATACACACGGTAGGGCAGCAATCTACCAGTGAGTGTTAACCAGAAATTGAGCGTAAAGCCTTAATTGTCTGTTTCCATGAATTCCATTTCCACATGGTTGAAATGTAATTTTTTTGGGGGGAATTGTTCAATTTAATGAAACAAGCATATATATATATAAATATATATATATATATATATATATATATAATTACTGCAGCAAAACACTGGGTAGGGCAGCAATCTACCTGTGAGTGAAAATGAGAAATTGGGCATCAGGACAGTAGTAGTAGGCCACAGTTGTTCCTGTTGGCTTCGGAAAGGTGCAATATTATAGTGGAGGAGAAAGAGGATGAGATTGTGGTTTAGATGGCTCACTCCTCCTCTCAGTCACAGAAAGATGACCTCAGAGTCCAACACCGTGCTATGGGGCCAGTGTTCCTCCTGCTCCTCTTCCTTACAGCATCAAAGAAGACATTCCAGTCTTCACTGTCCCTTCCTAGAAGGGCGCCTTTCTTTTTCATAAGAAGTGGCAAGAAAACCCAACCACTCCTTATGGTAGATAGTCAAAAGAGTCTCCCTATATCACTTGAGTGAGAGCCCTCACCACTTGGGCTGCCCGGAGGAGGTTTGGGAGGAGGCAGGTGATCCCATGCATACCTGTGTAGATGGTAATGGTAATAGTGGCACCGGTAGGCATGGCATTGGTGGTGAGGGCAGCAACAGTGGCAGTCGGGCAAAACTCACAGCAGGGGAGGGGGCCCAGGAGCCCACCATGATATCTCACAGTCTGATAAAAGTGGAAGGGAGGGTGAGGACTCCAATGATGATTGTATTCTGGACAGGATCTGGGAGCCTGGGTGCTGAGAAGGAGGCAACATTAGTGGAGAAGGGAGGTGGCGGCAGCAATAAAGAATGGCCACATACCTCCCAAAGTACAGCCTGCTTTGGGATCTGGTGATGCTGCTGACACTGTGGGTGGGTTAGGCCCAAAATGTGCCAGAGCTAAGCCCAGCTTGCCTGCCTGTAGCTCTGTGCGAGCAACACCCATTTGGTGAATTTTCTCCACAAGGCGGGCACACAAAACCACAGCGGTGTGCAAGATCTGCAGGATTAAAATAAGCAGTGGCTGTTCAAACACAATTATAGGTACCAGAGGTTTATTGAAGAACATGAGATGGCATAACTGCATCATTTGGTAAAATGCAACTGGCCAGCATTCCCAATCAGAACAAGTCTGTCCTTCTTCTCCTGTTCCTGTTTGTGGCAGCCATCCTACATTCCTAAGCAAGATAGAATCTTTGTCATTATCATCACCTTCTTCTCCTGCTAAGACTCCTTCTTGTCCTTGGCTCCATCGTGAGAGATCTATAACGGAATGTTTGTACATGAAAATACTTTTCTGGTCTACAAACTGAACCCCCACCTATTCACCTTGTTGGTGGTGCAGTCGCTGCAGTACCATTGTTGTAATGGTTGTAAAGAGAATGTGGGCCACTCCTTTTGATTCTCGTTGTTCGGCAAGCTGCACTCCACAGTGGACACCTGAAGTAGCTGTTGCGGGCAGGGACAGTACATGTCTTTCGCGGCCCACTGAGTCAATGTTTTTTGTGGCAGTGGAGAGGCAGCACCCCAGCAACATGACCAAGTCCTTTTGACCCCCTACTACCATATCATGGGGCAGGCTCTAACAGCATCATGATATATGCCTCCTCCACTTCCTCTTCCATAGACACGGTCCTGTCGCCCACAACAGCAGGCCACAGCGTCTCTCACACTACCCATCCTTCCTACCACGTGTTAAGTTAGGCATTGATGTGCAAAAAATGCAGTGGCTTGCACAAGGTGCTGGTAACATCCAGGAGAATGTCCCTATTTTCACCCATTCTCACATGGTGAGAAACACTCTCCTGGACTTGCAACATAAGAATGCTATGCAGCTATAGCGCTTAATCTGCAACATTCCAACGTGCTATAATTCAACATTGCACTTGTTCAAGTGTCTGTACGAGCAACGGAAAGCCGTAAACGATTTGGTCATGCACCAGATTGCCTCAGCAGGGAGCATGTGTTGTTTCCAGGTCAGGCAGTGGCAGCTCATGCCATTCATACTGCAGTTTTTTCCCTCCCATGGTAGAGGAGTTGCTGCCACTTGAGGAGGAGGAAGAGGAGTCAGAGTTGGAGGAGAAAGAGGATGATGATGATAACGATGACACCCAATGGGAGGTGGAAATAACTGGCTCCGTGGACACCCTGGCCAGAATGGCGACCTGTAGACTCGCTTGCTTATGTATCAAGCAGTCTGATGATTACTGGATAGCCATGCTTTTAGACCCTCACTACATGGTCAAATTGGGGGAATATTTTCCTCTTGCATAAACAGGATTGTTACTAGGAAACACTGTGTACACAGCTTGCCACAGCTAACAGCGAGCAGACGCCTGTCCCCTCCCGGCGCCATGAGCAGTAGAAGCTGCAGCAGCCATTTCAGTCTCCTCAACATGATGGAGCAGTTTTTCACTTGCCAGTCTTGTGGGCCAGTTAAATAGCCAGTCTTGTGGGCAGTTCAGTCCTTTGAATCCAGAGGAAAAAAACAGACTGGTTTGCGTTTCCCACTTATAAAAGCAGAGATAATACGCGAGTTTGAGCGTTCGCGTGTTTGACTTTAAGTGTGTGACTTTAGATTGCGTGAGGGAGTATCTGTGAGAGCTAATTTATTTGTTGCATTGCTGAGTGGCTGTGCCTGACTTTATTGTACTCTGAATCAAGTCAGAGCAGAGCAGTGTAGTCTTGCTTATACACTGTGACTTACTGTTGTTGCTGCTGGTTTATTGCATAGCAGCTAAGAGTAAACGTGATTGCACTATTTTTTTTTTTTTTTTCTCCTTTCTCTTCCTTCTCCAGGGTGCTGCACAGGTGAGTAATTAGGGTGTGTCTATCTAATTAGGAGAAGTTAAATAGCCAGTCTTGTGGGCAGTTCAGTCCTTTGAATCCAGAGGAAAAAAACAGACTGGTTTGCGTTTCCCACTTATAAAAGCAGAGATAATACGCGAGTTTGACTTTAAGTGTGTGGTTGAATTAAGTGTGTGACTTTCGATTGCGTGAGGGAGTATCTGTGAGAGCTAATTTATTTGTTGCATTGCTGAGTGGCTGTGCCTGACTTTATTGTACTCTGAATCAAGTCAGAGCAGAGCAGTGTAGTCTTGCTTATACACTGTGACTTACTGTTGTTGCTGCTGGTTTATTGCATAGCAGCTAAGCGTAAACGTGATTGCACTATTTTTTTTTTTTTTTCTCCTTTCTCTTCCTTCTCCAGGGTGCTGCACAGGTGAGTAATTAGGGTGTGTCTATCTAATTAGGAGAAGTTAAATAGCCAGTCTTGTGGGCAGTTCAGTCCTTTGAATCCAGAGGAAAAAAACAGACTGGTTTGCGGTTCCCACTTATAAAAGCAGAGATAATACTCGAGTTTGAGCGTTCGCGTGTTTGACTTTAAGTGTGTGGTTGAATTAAGTGTGTGACTTTAGATTGCGTGACTTCAGATTCGGGAACTTTAAAAGGGACTACAGTAAGTCTTTCCATATCATTGTATTGTATTTTTTCGCTTTTGCTTGTGTAATCCCCATTAGAATGGCTTCCATCATTGACAGCGCAGTCCAGTGCACATCTTGTCTGATGTATGCAGTCCTGGAACAGCCGTTTAAGGGTGCATATATTTGTTCAAAATGTGAGCAAATTGTCCGCTTGGAATCGCACATCGTGTATCTAAGCGGGCGAATTTCAACGCTGAGAAGCACTGACAATTTGGAAAAGAGTTTGCTGCTCAGTGAGAAAGCACTCTATGGGGTAGATGTGGGGGAGGGTGGTAGTGAGGAGGCCCAGGAAAGTGAGGTAGCTAGCTGGGGTAACAGTTAGAAAGCGGGTTAGAGGGAAAAGTGCGAGGGAGGCTAGCCCTGATCTGATACACCCCAACAAGTTTGCAAGTTTGGCAGATGAGGGGGATGTCACTTCAGGGAGAGCACTGCTGCAGCCGGACACTTCCTCTGCCAGTCAGGGGAATGTCAGCTCCAGTAAGCAGGGGGCCAGGAGAGCAGGGCAGGCCAGACAGGTGCTGGTAGTGGGCGACTCCATTATTAGGGGTACAGAGAGGGCAATCTGTCACAAAGACCGGGATCGTCGGATGGTGTGCTGCCTTCCAGGCGCTCGAGTTCGGCACATCGTGGATCGGGTTGACAGATTACTGGGAGGGGCTGGAGAAGATCCAGCAGTCATGGTCCATATCGGTACCAATGACAAAGTTAGAGGTAGGGGGAGTGTCCTTAAAAATGATTTTAGGGATCTAGGGCATAAGCTTAGGGCAAGGACCTCCAAGGTAGTGTTATCCGAAATACTGCCTATACCACGAGCCACACAAGAAAGGCAGCGGGAGATTAGGGAGGTAAACAAGTGGCTCAAGAACTGGTGTAGGAAGGAGGGGTTTGGGTTCCTGGAGAACTGGGCTGACTTCTCTGTCGGCTACAGGCTCTACCGTAGGGATGGGCTGCACCTCAATGGGGAAGGGGCAGCTGTTTTGGGGGAGAAGATGGCTAGAAGGCTGGAGGAGTGTTTAAACTAGGGACTGGGGGGAGGGTAACTACATTATAGGAGGGGAAGATAGTGCAGATAGAGACCTGGGGCAAGGTAATGGAACTGGGGGAGGAATGGAAGGAGGAACTAGAACAGATCAGAAGGAAAGGTGTAGGGTAAGAAATATACATCAACCTCTTAATTGTATGTACACTAATGCCAGAAGCCTAGCTAATAAAACTGGTGAACTGGAATTAGTGATGTGTGAGGAGGACTATGACATAGTGGGAGTAACTGAGACATGACTGGATGATAGATATGACTGGGCAGTTAATGTACAGGGTTACAATCTTTTTAGAAAGGATCGTCAAAACCGGAGAGGGGGAGGGGTCTGCCTTTATGTAAAGTCATGCCTAAAGCCCACACTCCGGGAAGATATAAGTGAGGGACATACAGATGTGGAGTCACTGTGGGTAGAAATAAATGGAGCCAAAAACAATAATAAAATACTAATAGGGGTTTATTATAAACCACCCAATATATCAGAGACCACAGAAAATCTACTTCTAAATGAAATAGACGAGGCGGCAAATCATAATGAGGTCGTTATTATGGGGGACTTCAACTACCCAGATATAGACTGGGAAACTGAAACCTGTACATCTCATAAAGGAAACAGGTTCTTGGAAATAATCAAAGACAATTACCTTTCCCAACTGGTTCAGGACCCCACTAGAGGGACGGCCATACTGGACTTAGTATTAACCAATAGACCTGACAGAACAACAGGTGTGCAGGTTGGGGGACACCTGGGAAACAGTGACCATAACATAATAACCTTCCAATTGTCATTCAAAAGAGCGTTTCTTCAGGGAGGAACAAAAATACCAAACTTCAAAAAAGCAAAATTTAGACAACTAAGAGAGGCCATAGCCCTAACTAACTGGGACAAAGTCCTCAAAAATAAAAATACAGCCACAAAATGGGATATTTTTAAAAGCATCCTAATATCTAATTGTGAGAGGTACATACCATATAGGAATAAAATAATAAGAAACAAGAAAAAACCAATGTGGATAAATAGAACTGTAAAGAAAGCAATAAATGACAAAAAGAAAGCATTTAAATCACTAAAACAGGAGGGGAGTGAGGAAGCATTGAAAAACTATAAGGGAAAAAATAGAATATGTAAAAGACACATAAAAACAGCCAAACTAGAGACCGAGAGATTAATCGCCAAAGAGAATAAAACTAACCCTAAAATGTTCTTCAATTATATAAATACTAAAAAGTATAAACCTGAAGGTGTCGGCCCCTTACAGAGTAATGAGGGGGGAGTAGCAGAGAGCGATGAGGAGAAAGCGAAGCTACTAAATAACTTTTTCTCCACTGTATTCACTGAGGAAAATAAAATGTCAGATGAAATGCAGAGTATAAAAGTAAATTCCCCTTTAAAAGTGTCCTCTCTGACCCAGGAAGAGGTGCAGCAACGTCTTAAAAATATTAAAATAGACAAATCACCAGGACCGGATGGCATACACCCCCGTATCCTAAGAGAATTAAGTAATGTAATCGACAGACCCTTATTTCTGATATTTAAGGACTCTATACTGACGGGGAGTGTTCCACAAGATTGGCGCATAGCAAATGTGGTGCCAATATTCAAAAAGGGTCCAAAAACAGAGCCTGGAAACTATAGGCCGGTAAGTTTAACTTCTGTTGTGAGTAAACTGTTTGAAGGTTTTCTGAGAGATGCTATCTTGGAGTACCTCAATGAAAATAAGCAAATAACTCCATATCAGCATGGCTTCATGAGGGATCGGTCATGTCAAACCAATTTAATCAGTTTCTATGAGGAGGTAAGTTCTAGACTGGACCGCGGCGACTCAATGGATGTCGTATATTTGGACTTCTCCCAAGCGTTTGACACGGTACCACATAAAAGGTTAGTATACAAAATGAGAATGCTTGGCCTGGGAGAAAATGTCTGTATGTGGGTAAGTAACTGGCTTAGTGATAGAAAACAGAGGGTGGTTATTAACGGTACATACTCAGATTGGGTCACTGTCACTAGTGGGGTACCACAGGGGTCTGTATTGGGTCCTATTCTCTTCAATATATTTATTAATGATCTTGTAGAAAGCTTGCACAGTAAAATATCAATTTTTGCAGATGACACTAAACTGTGTAAAGTAATTAACACAGAGGAGGACAGTGCACTGCTACAGCAGGATCTGGATAGACTGGAGGCTTGGGCAGAAAAGTGACAGATGAGGTTTAACACTGACAAATGTAAGGTTATGCATATGGGAAGGAATAATGCAAGTCACCAGTACATACTAAATGGTAAAGCATTGGGTAACTCTGACATGGAAAAGGACCTAGGAATTTTAGTGAACAGCAAACTAAGCTGCAGAAACCAGTGTCAGACAGCTGCTGCCAAGGCCAATAAGATAATGGGTTGCATCAAAAGAGGCATAGATGCCCGTGATGAGAACATAGTCCTGCCACTTTACAAATCACTAGTCAGACCACATATGGAGTACTGTGTACAGTTCTGGGCTCCTGTGAACAAGGCAGACATAGCAGAGCTGGAGAGGGTTCAGAGGAGGGCAACTAAAGTAATAACTGGAATGGGTGGACTACAGTACCCAGAAAGATTATCAAAATTAGGGTTATTCACTTTAGAAAAAAGACGACTGAGGGGAGATCTAATAACTATGTATAAATATATCAGAGGTCAGTACAGAGATCTCTCCCATCATCTATTTATCCCGAGGACTGTGACTGTGATGAGGGGACATCCTCTGCGTCTGGAGGAAAGAAGAGGATTCTTTACGGTAAGAGCAGTGAGACTATGGAACTCTCTGCCTGAGGAGGTGGTGATGGTAAGTTCACTAAGAGAGTTCAAGAAGGGCCTGGATGTATTTCTGGAGGGTAATAATATTACAGGTTATAGTTACTAGAGATGGGTCGTTGATCCAGGGAGTTTTTCTGATTGCCTGACTGGAGTCGGGAAGGAATTTTTCCCCCTAAAGTGAGGAAAATTGGCTTCTACCTCACAGGGTTTTTTTTTTTGCCTTCCCCTGGATCAACTTGTAGGAAAACAGGCTGAACTGGATGGACAGATGTCTTTTTTTCGGCCTTACAAACTATGTTACTATGTTACATGCCAGGCAGAGGCCAGTCAGCAAACTGACAGCTCCCATATCAACGCCCAGGTTCAGGCCTACCTAAACTATGGCCATTCTCTGTCACATACCCTATTCCCTGATCCCATGGATTTCTAGGAAGGCAGACTGGAACAGTGGCCCGAACTGGCAGACAACAATCTGTATCTTAATTCTTTTTTTTTGCCTAATCTCCAGTATCATCTCACCCAAACAAACCAAGTTGTCCTCTGCCAGTGTCCAAAACATCACTTTTGTCAAAACGAAACAAGTCATGGATTCAGGAGGATTTTCACATTCCTTCGGCTGATTCTGTTGAATAGACCTCGCCTTGCTGGCAGTGCCCCATCTTTGCCACTGTTGCTGATGTCTGTCTGTATACCTGCATGTCCTGTATGGATGCTGCTGCAGCCTGCATCATGCCACTTATGCCACTTTCCAACTATCACATCCTGTAAGTCTGCTGCTGCAGCCTGCATCATGCCACTTGCCAATCATCACGTTCTGTATGGCTGCCGCCTCCATCATGTCACTGCGGCCACCATGCCACTGCTGCGACCTGCCGACCATTATCTTTTGCAAGGCTGCTGCTGCCATTCTGCCAACATGTACCATATGGCTGTTGCTACAGTTTCCGCTGTCTCAGAAGCTGCTGTTCCTCACTGTTAATCCCCTACTGCCACCACCATTAATGCAAAACATCTGCCTCCACTATCACTACTATTATTACCCATAAACAGCCTTGTATGTTCCATGCTATACTGCTCCTCAGGGGCATACATAAAAATCACTGGGCCTCATAGCAAGAATCTTAATTGCACCCCCATGTCCGGACTGCCAGATCCAACACTACCGTGATTTTTATTATTGTGCTACTTTGATAGCGTAGAACAGCAAACGTCACTAGCGCAGATGTGAACAAAGCCTAATGTATACCTCAGCTACTGCAAAACATAATAGTGACAAGAGAAGTACAAGTCTCATTTTGAACAGTTTAAGCCTATTTCACAATGCTGGCAGTAGTTCCAGCAAGTTGTCCCAGCAGAGAACAGTCTGCCAGAGCTCTCTGGGTACAATTGAGCCAGCGGGCACTATTATAACCTTTACCAATGCTGGATCCAGAGAGCTCCAGAATGTTGTTCTCTGCTGGAACAGTTTGTTGGAACTACTGTTGGCAGTGTAAAACTGGTGAAAATTAGTGGGCAATACATGGAGGGGTAAAGGAGGAGAGAACTACAACTCCCAGCATGTCCAGGCTGTTATTATGGAACACAAGCTGACAGTACAGTGAGAGGGTATAAGAGGAGAGAACTACAACTCCCAGCATACCCAGACTGTTATTGTAGGGCATCAGTGAACATTACATGGAGGGGGATAAAGTAGGACAAAATTACAACTCCCAGGGTTTATTAAGACTAAAACACCACATTAATAAATGTGCCCCTAATTTTATGCCATCATTAAGGGGAATCTGTCACCAGTTTTATGCTGCTAACAACTCTAGCACATGCCAATGAGTCCTCATATTCATGCTCCTCATATTCATGAGCTCACGGCTCTCCCCGCCCACCTGCCTCTAGTTGACAGTTTTTTCCCCACTGAATCAGTAGCAGGTAGGCACGAAAACCAAGCAAAGGGGCCACATGGGGGGCAATAGTTAGTTAAAAGATGGAGTAATTATATATTTATGTTAAGTTATTTACTTACCTGTTTGGTAGCCTGGCCGACTTCCTCGAGCTGAGTTCTCATGGTAACGGCAGGTGAATTTTCAGTTGACTGCGTGGTCTCTATAAAATAGAGGGTTTAACAATGTTAGCTCATTCCCGTACCTGGAAAACAAGAAAGCAACATCTCGTTAACCGGATCCGATGGAGGAACTCCTTAAACAGCTTATTTTTAAGGCAGAGTCATCCGGAGGCGAGGAATGGCTCAGGCTTTGTCTTTCCATGGAAACTCCACCTATTTCTTTCCCCAGCATACCGCAGCACAGCTCCGTACTTCAAGATGCTTCTTACGAGAATACTCCACAGGACATCGCGAGACAATGCTCGAGCTCTCAAGCTGCGCAACAAAGTCTCAAGGTATCAACTGAAGATCAAGTCGATCAACTGAACAAGAGAAACCGACGTAATAAAAAAGTTTTCACTCCTCCTCCTTACGAGAAGTGAAGAAAACATTCGCACAAATCTGTTCGCCAACATGCGAAAGAATTTGTTAGCGAATCTCCCCGCCTATCTACTATTGATGAGCAGATCGAAGCTCCTACTCAGTCACCCAAGGATAATTTTGGTAAGTTTTCTACCAATCAGCAAGAAACACAGATCATACATCCAGGCTTAGAGAGCAATAGTATAAGTATTGACTCTAGCACACCTGCGAACACCCCTTCATCTGACATTTCAAACATTATATTAAAGTTTTTTAACTTTTTGCAAGATTCAAACATACTTAATAACACACAGACTAAGACTAACTGTCTTTCTCAAGTCTGGTGTGATCAGAAGCCTAGTAATATCAACTCTCAAAAATCCATAGGGGAAGATTCTCTGTTTATTAATGAAATTAAATAAAAAAAGGATGGGATTCTTTCCCCATCTTCATCTAATTTAAAAGGGATTCCAGATATTTCCTTTAAGGAAGTACTTCCATGTCAAATGTCCCCTCTTGGATTTCACCTTCCTATTTCTGTAAAACAAAAAATATGGAATAAAGAGTTTATCGATTTAAACTCTTTGCTTCCATCAAATAAGGAGAGTCAAAAATTGGAAAAAAAAGATCAGAAGGAAGAAGACAAAAAGAAGAATAACAATAAATCTTTCTACACTTGGATTCAATCTTTCTGTATATACGCAGCGGTTATGGGGGAAAAACACCCCTACATGTGCAGCGGTCTCTTTCATCATATGGGCACCATACTCGAGGCACATAAAAATTTCGGAGGTAATGCATGGTGGACGTATGATGAAATGTTCCGTCAAAAAATGGCAATATTTCCGGAACTTAATTGGGGTCGAAAAGATGTTGCCCTTTGGCTTAATTTAATAGTCCCCCAAAGAAACTATTTCCAAAGACAAGTCCCTCAACAAAGTAATTTCAAACGTGGTATTTGTTTTGCTTTTAACGAGAGCCAATGTAAATGGCTCTCAAATTGCAAATACCGTCATGAGTGTTCAAACTGTTCCGGACAACACCCTAGTTTTCGCTGTTTTAAAAAACAAGCGAACAGTAGTCAATCTTCTTCTTCCAGAGAATCCCAACAAAAATCTGGCGACACCCCTGAACTTAACAAATCTTCTCCAGTGGTTAAAAACTTACCCAAATAAGGTCCATGCGGAAATGTTAGCTCAGGGTTTCTCCAAAGGTTTTTTCGTTCCAACTTTTTTAGGTCCAGGTTGTCTCCTTTCCGAAAATCTAAAATCTGCAAATAAATATAAAGATGTTGTCAAAGAAAAAATAAATTCAGAATTATAGGCTAATAGATTTGCAGGTCCTTTCGACTCTCCCCCTTTTGTAAATTTCAGAGTGTCACCTATAGGTATTGTCCCTAAGAAGGAGCCTAACTCATTCCGCATCATTCACCACCTCTCGCATCCTAAGGGCGCTTCTTTAAATGATTCTTTTACTAAAGAAGATGCTACTGTTAAATATACAACCTTTGATGATGCTCTAATGTTATTACGAAATTGTGGTCAAGGCTCCTTGATGGCCAAAGCTGACATCAAGTCTGCCTTTAGACTTCTTCCAATCGATCCTGCAGGGTATAATTCTCTTGGAATTTTCTTTGATAACAAATATTTCTATGATAAGGCCCTCCCTATGGGATTCACACTTTCTTGTGTTTACTTTGAGGCTTTCTCAACTTTCCTTCATTGGTGTATGTTACAAAACAACCCTAAGTGTATTCTCTTACACTATCTCGACGATTTTCTTTTTTTGGGGAAAAAAAAATCTAATGAATGCTTAAATTCTTTGCAGTTATTTGAAACCATGGCTAAGCAGTTTAATATTCCATTAGCATCAGAAAAAACTGTTTATCCGACCACCAACCTGGTTTTTCTTGGCATCACTATAGATACAGTGGATATGTCTTTTAGCATTCCGGAAGAAAAAATAATTAAAGTAAAATATCTAATAAACAAAATATTATCAAAGAGAAAATCTACACTTAAAGAAATTCAATCTATCCTGGGTCTACTAAACTTCACTTCGAGAGTTATACCTATTGGTAGAATTTTTTCGAGTAGACTATATGCTTTAATTAGTGGTATAACTTCTCCATATCACCATATTGGCATTAATAAGGATATTAAAGAGGATCTTAATATTTGGTTACAGTTTGTAACTCATTTTAATGGCAAAACTATTTGGCAAGACGACTTTGTTTCCTCTGTAAACCTCAACTTATTCATTGATGCAGTAGGTTCAGTAGGCTTTGGAGCATTTTTCAATGGGCATTGGTCTGTGGAAAGATGGCCAAACCATTGGATTTCATCTGGTATAACAAAAAATGTTACTTTAATTGAATTATTTCCAGTCATTGTGTCAGTTTACTTATGGAAGGACTATTTTGCTAACAAACGCATACTGCTCTTTTCTGACAACAAGGGCGTAGTCTATGGAATTAATTGTTTACACTCCAAATCGGCTGAAGTGGTTAAACTGTTGCGATATTTAGTGTTACTGTGTTTAAAATATAACATCTGGATAAAAGCAAGACATATCCCTGGACGTAGTAATTCTATAGCAGACTATTTATCTCGCCAACAGCTTTCCTTTTTCCGGAGTATAGCAACAGACGCAGACCAAGAAAAATACACTTTCCCGAAACATCTGTGGAATCTGATTTAAAACTCATTACTCATCTTTTAAAAAATTCTCTGTCCAATAAAACATGGGCAGATTACTCTGCTGCATGGAAAGTTGTTCAGCATGCACTTGAGCTGCTTAACACAAGATTTTAGAAAATGGCTGGGTCAATTAAAAAAAGTGACCCAGCATTTTGCTAAGGGGATCTGTCACTAGTGTATGTTGCCCTTAGTTAGGACACCATAAAACCGGTGACAGATTCTCTTCAAGGATGCTATGCTTCATCTAAAATGCATATGCTCTTCTCTACTGTCTGTATATGTTTTACAAAGATGAAATAAAGAACTGTTGTTATTGACAAGTGCAGATGAATTACTGTATTTTTTGCCCCAAAAGGCACATTTTTCCCCCAAAAGTGGGGGGAAAATGTCCCTGCGTCTTATGGGGTGAATACTAATGAGCGCTTCCATATATATGAAATATGACCATGGGGGCTGATATGGGGGCTGAAATATGGCAATTGGGTCTATTATGGGGGATGAAATATGGCAATGGGGGCTGATGAGAGGCATATGGGAGGGGCTGATGAGAGGCATATGGGGGCTGATATGGGGGCTTTTAAAAGGCATATGGGGGCTCATGAGAAGCATGGGGCTCTTATCTGAGGTCTGATTGGGGGTCATTCATATTGTGGTCTGAGCTGAGGTCTGATTGGGGGTCTAATCTGGGGTCTTATTGGGGTCTTATTAACATTGGGGGTCTGAATGGGGCAGTTATCTGAGATCTGATTAACATTGGGGGTCTGACTGGTGGTCTGACCTGAGGTCTAATGAAAAATATTTTTTTCTTATTGTCTTCCTCTAAAACCTAGGTGCGTCTTATAAGCCGGTGCATCTTATAGGGTGAAAAATTCTGTACTTTTTTAGATTTATTGGTAATCAAGTCGGCACAGCTATTTTCCTCATGGGCCACTACTTCTATAGGCTGAGCAGTAAATTAAATTATTGACCCCTACTGTCTGGTATAGTAGATATTTTTTCTTGTAGAGCTAAAGGTACTACATGCAAATTGGATTGCCCACTAGTTTTGGTCCTTATCATCATCTCAGTTTAAAAAAGGACTTCAATGTTCGAAACATTGCTGCTTCTTATCGTGGAGTCCTAAATAAATTCTGCTCAGATTTTGTATTATCCAATGTGTGTGCAGGCCCTTTATCACTATAGTAATCTATGTGTAATATAAAAAATATGGCACATACAGAAACAATGCAAAAAAGTACAAATAACACAGTATAGCTAACATCCAGATTACAGTATATCAGCAGCCTCTATCACTAATAATAGTCAAAAGCAGCATAGGAAAGCATCAATCACGTATATAGACCAGGGGGATCCCCATACTTAGAAGCGTGTTTCACATATAGCGTCTTCTTGGGATAAGTACTATGTGCGTCTCAAGATATTTAATTTTAAATAGGCCAATCAGACTAACCAAAAACCATGTGGAATCATTTACCCAGAGTTCCAGGTCCACTCTCTTCAGTCACAGGATAAGGGGGGTCTTCTCAAATAGGTGTTTTTTGGAGAGGTTTCAATGGATAACTAGTTTTCATATTCATAACAAATACATACAGTGATGGGGGCATTACCACATTTGGTATACTGGACAGAGCTGTATAAATGATTCCTTTATGTACCCATGCCTTACTATGCACCTTTAAACAATAGGGTTACAGCTCAGCTAAATGACAAATGGTGCGGTTCTTAGTATCAGGCAAATCCTTATATTTTTATAACATCATGGTTGCTATGCATTAAGTAGAAAAATTCTCTTGCATATAAATAAACAAGTTGTATGCAAGATGGAATACTTGAGCCCTTACTAACAAATTATATGTTATACATAGGATGCTTATTCTCACATGTGCTGCATATATTAAGATCAATTCTTCGCCCGAATGAGCTGAAAGCAGTGTATTTACATGCCGCTAATGCAATGCATCCTGTTTGTATTTAAGAAAGAATGATTATCATTCTATGACATACTATTTGTACATCTTGATTACTTTATATTTAACTCTGAGCAACATTTTTATCATAATTATAGTGTTTCTTCAAGCTTATGAGCTTATAAAATTGGTCTCAAGCGGCATTTAATTTTCTGTAATGTGTTGTAGATTTTGGGTTTTTTTTACATTTTTTACAGATCCCAAATGCTTTTCCTCCATTAACTTGTAAATCATGTATGTCTATGTAATATTATAGCAGTTGTTGCTTTTCACATCAGTTGAGGATCTGCAGATTCAGGGAAGTAGAGAACATGTATCTTTATTTCAGAAAACTCAATAACCTAATAGTTTGGTGTATGATACCTACTGGACTATCTGTTTTACAGGTCAATCGCAATGCACATGACTCCACTGCACCCAATTTTGTGAGACAGAATATGGAAATTATGTTAAATTGTTACTATTATCGCCAAGTAGATTTAAAGGGGTTATCCAGTAAACGATAGTTATGAATTATCCTTGGGATAGGTCATCAGTATCATATCAGTGGAGATGCAACACCCTGGACCCCTGCCGATCAGATGTTAGAAGAGGCCACAGCCTCTTCCTAGGCCAATCACTGTACATCGGTCACATGGCCTAGTTGTAGCACAGCTCCATTCATGTCAATGGGGTTGAGCTGCAATACCAAGCACTGCCACTATACCATTTATGGCGGTTTCCTTGGAAAGCTGCTGGGAGCCTGCATCGCTCACAACAGATCCGGTAAGCGTAGCAGCTCCCTGAAACAGCTGATCGGTGGGGATGCCTGGAGCTGGACCCCCGCTGGTGTGACAGTGATGACCTATCCTATCCATCATTATCTTTTACAGGATAACCCCTTCAACTTGGAGCCATTACATATTATAATATAGTATGTATTCATGCAATAAACTTTCAAAATTTTCCTGAAGTCATAAGTTTGTTGAGGTATCATTTAGGTTACAAAACACATATATATCACCTTCCACACCAACCTTCTACCTATATTTGACTGTTCATCTCCTGCGCCATTAAAGTAATTTTATTTGGGTGGGACCTGAAAAATTCCAATTTGTGGAATTGCCAAACTAGTCATATTTCTGAATCCTTTCATGGGGGGAGGAGACAAAGTAAATGAACCCTTTGGAAATACTTAGCTTTCTGCATTTGTTACGGTCTGACTGTTATTATCACAATTATAGACAAACGCAATCTTAAAAAATTAATAATACACAGTTGTGCAGTTAATGTTTGATATTGAGCACATTGTGTAAGAGCAGGGACAAACGATGAGTAAACCCTTGAATGTAATAACCTGTAGATTCCCTTTAGCAATATCTGCACATTGTTGAGGGGGAATTTTGGACCACTCCTTCGTTCGAATTTGTTTCAGTTCATCCATCTTTCTGGGATGCCTTGCAGGCGCAGCCCTTTTCAGGCAGTGCTCAAGTACCATGATAGGTTTAAAGGGAATCTGACACCAGCAACCTTCCTATAGACACATAGCTGTGGTTCACCTGATTAAAGCCCTTTTTTTATTGGTCAAAGGATCCGTTACCAAGTTATGATACTTTTTCTTAATTGTCAAATTATGCTTCTGGTGCAATGATGGCATCATAATTGCTCTTGTAACACTCAAGCTCCACTCCTTTCTTTGGAGCCTTGGATATAAAAAAAGTGTTTTAATCAGGAGAACAACAGCTATGTATCTATACATACAGTTGCATTGGGAGGTCACTGGTGAAACATTCCCTTTAAAGTGAGGACTCTGATTTGGCCATTCTGAAAACACAAACCTCATTCAACCATTTTTTTTATTATTTACTTGTGTGCTTTGTGTTATTATCAGGTTGCATCTTCCATCATCTCTTCAGCTTGAGGTCATGGGCTTCTGCCCTTACAGTCGCCTATAAAATATTTCGATACACTTTGGATTTTAATTTTTTTTTCTGGAAAAAACTGAAACTCAACGCAATCGCAGACAAAACTGATTTTTCCCTGAACAGACCAGACCATTATAAATGAAGACACTGTTGGTTTGTCATGGCCAAACGGATTAATTTCATTGGCTTTTTTTTTTTAATCCCAACCACTGCACTGCTCTCACAATATATATAATGTCATCTATAGTGCCCCCTGGACATCACATGGCCCCCCATCATGTCCCCAGTATAAATAATGCCCCAATTAGTGCCCCCGGGATTATTATTGCAACCATTAGTGGCCCCCAGTAAAACAAATGCCCCCATAAGTGGCTTTCAGTACTAATAATGCCCCCATTAGTGCCCCCCAGTTTTGCTTACTCACCTCATCCACTTGCACACGCAGGGGCAGTCACTCCTCACTTGATGCAGAAGGACCTGCGTTTCCAGCGTGGTAACGTCACCATGAGATCCCAAAGTGGTTACATCATCATGCTGGGAGCGTAGGTCCTTCTGCATCAAGTAATTTTCTACTGTCTCTGCACATTCAAGTGGATGAGGTAATGTGTTTAATGTTAACCCCTAAAAGACCATTTTTCGTTAGTTTACCTATTTTTAACAACCATTAGACAGGTGTAGTCTTGGGGGGCATGGCCTACTGTGGTGCTGCCAAGACGCATCTCAGAGAGCTCTATGGCTCTATTTGTCTAGTCCTTGGCCATCAGCGGTCGATTTGTGCTCAGAGCTAGCAAAACAGCATAGATATCAACAGAAGCTCCTGCGACATCTATTTGGAGCTATTTTTCAGCGGGGGAAAATCTCCTTTTCCAGACCTGTGGCCTACACACAAGGCGCGGCCTACCCGTTCACTAGTCACCTGCCTCCCCCGCATCTCTTCCTCGCTGGGACTGTGATGCTGGAGACCGTCTTGGTGTTGGACTGCACTACCTGTCTTTCGGGTGTACTGATACAACCTACTGCTCCGCTCCTCGTTGGACCGCGGCTTCTGGCAGATGCAGACCGGACCGGAAAGGGAACGAAGATGGGCTCCGTTGTCAGTGGCCTTCCCTATGCTTGCTGGCTCCCGCACTCATACAGAGGACCAAGAAACCATACCTTCAGAAGTTAACTGACTACAAACCCCACCACCGTAATACCTTAACTCAGCCTCATCCCCAACACCAGTTTTTGAGAGCACCGCTTTAATTTTTATGGACTATTATATTGGTCTACTTACAAACTAGATTGCTCTTTTGGGAAATCTACATAACCTTCTACAGGGGCTTAGCTCCAATTTATAATGAGTGACTGCTCTAAGTCAACCATCATTCCTGAAGATTAAATTGCTTCACTCAAGCTAATGTACCTCCTTTTCTGGAGACCCAACTAGCTTATTAGTACTTATCGCAAGCATGGTGAAGATTGGGCAAGCTTCGGCCAAAGAGCCCAAAAACTCCCAAAAATCCTCTGTTCCACATGGGGAAATGGACAAATATATGAAAAGGAAAAACAATAATCCCTCTAATCAGAAAACATCCACGCCATCCAAGGACATCCTTCCTATGGCCCAAATGGATACTGGTGAGGACTCAGACAGCGATACTGATATTCCTCTGCAACAGGACTCTCTTCCCATATCTCGTTCTTTTCTACAAAAATCTCGAAATAGAGCTCTTACTAAAGCTTTAGTTCCTCTCTCTAGAGACTTGCAAGATATAAAACATGGGATAAAACACATTGGCTCTCGTGTGGAGCAACTTGAAAATGCTCAAACAGCTATATGCAGTTACAGTTCCTCTGTTACTGAAAGTATGTCTTCCTTTCAGAATTTCCTCAATGCAGCCTTTGAGGCTATTGAAGACCAAGAAAATAGAGGCCGCCGAAACAACTTGTGGATAAAGGGCCTCCCAGAGTCTGTGACCCCCTCAAAATTACATGCAACACTACAGCTGATTTTCAAATCCATCCTAGGAGATTCCTTTGCAGGAGATATTGTCTCACAGAGCCCTGAGAAGAAAACCTCAAGACTCAGAACTTCCCCGAAATGTCATCTGTCGCCTCCTCAACTTCAGAGTGAAAGAAGGTATACTGCAACATTCTAGACAATCAGAACATATTGATTACGAAGACTCGCAGATCCGTATCTTCCAAGACCTATTTCCCCAAATGTTACAAAAAAGAAGATCTCTCAAACCATTAAAGAAGGCGCTTAGATCTAAAGGAATCCAATATACTTGGAAATTCCCTTTTGGACTTTCATTCTCACCAAGCGGAAAAAGATTTCTAATCAGAACTGTTGCTGACCTCCCTGAAGTTTAAGCCTTGGATTTACCGGATCTACAGATCTCGGACTGGTCTGTGGTGATAGGCCTCTAAGAAGAAGTCAGAAAAGCTGGCTCCTAAAAATCTCATCAGTGATTGCACCTGATTTGTTTGTTCTTGATTCTCAGACATTTCTCCTTATATCATGTACTATTTCATCTAACATTTCACATTTCCCACATTGGTAACAAATAGAGATGAGCGAGCACTAAAATGCTCGGGTGCTCATTATTCGAGTCAAACTTTTCCCGATGCTCGGGTGCTCGTTTCGAATAACGAACCCCATTGAAGTCAATGGGAGACTCGAGCATTTTTGCAGGGGACCAAGGCTCTGCCTAGGGAAGGCTGGGTGAAAACCTGGAAACCTCAGAAAATGATGGAAACACCATGGAAATAAACAGGAAACAGCAGGGGCAGCATGCATGGATGCCTCTGAGGCTGCCAAATCCCACCATTACCCCAAGTTCTCCTACTGGGGCATGTGTGGTATCGATTCTTCTCAGTTTAATACTGTATATGTCCCCTATCTTGGGACCCTATATTTCATGGATTTTTCGACCACGGAAAATGGAAAAAGAGCTTGCTCTGGCCAGGGGAGTGTCTTTCCTACTGCAGCTAAGGGGATGTGTCCATGCTCTGCCTATCACAGGTCAGGAGGCAATTAAAAGAAGAAAAACAAAAAACATCAGTACAATATATAATACGTCCCCTATCCGGGTAAATTGTTTGGAGAGAGGGCCTGTAGGTGGGGGGCAGGCTGGGGGGAAGGAGGTTTCGCTGGAAGAGCCAGAGGAGTGCCCCCTGGGCTAGCGTGTGTGGTGGTGACAACAGCCGGAATGGATTTGGAAAAACTGTCGCATCAACCGGTACGGTATCGATTCTTCTCAGTTTAATACCGTATACGTCCCCTATCTTGGGACCCTATATTTCATGGATTTTTCGACCACGTAAAAGGAAAAAGAGCTTGCTCTGGCCAGGGGAGTGTCTTTCCTACTGCAGCTAAGGGGATGTGTCCATGCTCTGCCTATCACAGGTCAGGAGGCAACTAAAAGAAGAAAAACAAAAAACATCAGTACAATATCTAATACGTCCCCTATGCGGGTAAATTGTTTGGAGAGAGGGCCTGTAGGTGGGGGGCAGGCTGGGGGGAAGGAGGTTTCGCTGGAAGAGCCAGAGGAGTGCCCCCTGGGCTAGTGTGTGTGGTGGTGACAACAGCCGGAATGGATTTGGAAAAACTGTCGCATCAACCGGTACGGTATCGATTCTTCTCAGTTTAATACCGTATACGTCCCCTATCTTGGGACCCTATATTTCATGGATTTTTCGACCACGGAAAATGGAAAAAGGGATTGCTATGGCCAGGGGAGTGTCTTTCCTACTGCAGCTAAGGGGACGTGTCCATGCTCTGCCTATCACAGGTCAGGAGGCAATTAGAAGAAGAACAAAAAAAAAATCTGTACAATATCTAATACGTCCCCTATCCGGGTAAATTGTTTGGAGAGAGGGGCTGTAGGTGGGGAGCAGGCTGGGGGGAAGGAGGTTTCGCTGGAAGAGCCAGAGGAGTGCCCCCTGGGCTAGCGTGTGTGGTGGTGATAACAGCCGGATGTAGTTAGAATGACGACGCAGGACCCCAACTTAAAAATTTAGCATCAACCGGTACAGTCGTAAATTATAAGATTGATCAAGTGTGGTATGTCTTCTATGTATACTACTCAGTTTAATACCGTATATGGCAGCTATCCGGAAAATTAGTTTGCAGAGAGAGAATGATAGGACAAAGACGTAAATTGTTTGGAGAGAGGGCCTGTAGGTGGGGTGGCAGGCTGGGGGGAAGGAGGTTTCGCTGGAAGAGCCAGAGGAGTGCCCCCTGGGCTAGCGTGTGTGGTGGTGACAACAGCCGGATGTAGTTAGAATGACGACGCAGGACCCCAACTTAAAAATTTAGCATCAACCGGTACAATTGTCAATTATGAGCTCGATCAAGTGTGGCATGACTTTTTAGATGGAGATTGCATGTGGTCACGTACTCCCTGGAACCCCATAGTCACCCCTTCTCTGATGTGCTAGCCCAGAACATTCTCTGCCCCAATTCGCAAGACCTTTTGCAGTCTCCGTGTGCTGACAGTGGGGATCTACCAGTGTTGTCTGAGGAGGTGGTGGACAATGGCGAGACACAGGTGTCGGGGGGTGAGGTAGTTGTATGGGAAGCAAGTTACAGTGGGGACTCCTTGGGGGGACTTTCTCATGATGGGACAGATTCAGCTTGGGTGGATCAGGCACAGAAACAGATGCATTTTTTTTTGTGTTTATTTAACTTTTATTTAGCTCAAATAACCATAGAGATATTTATTCGTTATCTTCGCTGCGCAGTCTGGCGTTGGGGTTCGTCACTTTGATGGCGAGCTGTGCCGCTCTCTCCACAATGGACTTTAGGTTCATAGATGGAGACGTTGTGGGCGATTTCTTTACAGAAGGACTTGTTGCTCATCAACAGAACCTTGAGCTCCTTGACATTGTGGACCAGGAATTTGCGGAACCCTGTGGGCAGCATGTGTTTGGTCTTCTAGTTGCTACCAAATCCAATGTTGGGCAATATAGATACGCAGGTAATATTATTTTTCACACCTATCCCAAAAATAAAATTTACGCAGTTTGCGCAAATTAAAACTGGAAACTGGAACTGGAGAGAGGGCCTGTAGGTGGACCACTGGAAAAATTGTTTGGAGAGAGGGCCTGTAGGTGGACCTACGGAAAAATTGTTTGGAGAGAGGGCCTGTAGGTGGGGGGGGGGCAGGCTGGGGGGAAGGAGGTTGAGCTGGAAGAGCCAGAGGAGTGACCCCTGGGCTAGTGTGTGTGGTGGTGACAACAGCCGGATGTAGTTAGAATGACGACGCAGGACCCCAACTTAAAAATTTAGCATCAACCGGTACAATTGTCAATTATGAGCTCGATCAAGTGTGGCATGACTTTTTAGATGGAGATTGCATGTGGTCACGTACTCCCTGGAACCCCATAGTCACCCCTTCTCTGATGTGCTAGCGCAGAACATTCTCTGCCCCAATTCGCAAGACCTTTTGCAGTCTCCGTGTGCTGTGAGTGGGGATTTACCAGTTTTGTCTGAGGAGGTGGTGGACAATGGCGAGACACAGGTGTCGGGGGGTGAGGTAGTTGTATGGAAAGCAAGTTACAGTGGGGACTCCTTGGGGGGACTTTCACATGATGGGACAGATTCAACTTGGGTGGATCAGGCACAGGAACAGATCAATTTTTTTATTTTTTTTTGTGCTTATTTAACTTTTATTTAGCACAAATAACCACAGAGATATATATTTGTTATCTTCGCTGCGCAGTCTAGCGTTGGGGTTCGTCACTTTGATGGCGAGCTGTGCCGCTCTCTCTCTTCAATGGTCTTTAGGTTCTTAGATGGAGACGTTGTGGGCGATTTCTTTACAGAAGGACTTGTTGCCCATCAACAGAACCTCGAGCTCCTTGACATTGTGGACCACGAATTTGCGGAACCCTGTGGGCAGCATGTGTTTGATCTTCTAGTTGCTACCAAATCCAATGTTGGGCAATATAGATACGCAGGTAATATTATTTTTAACACTTATCCCAAAAATAAAATTTACGCAGTTTGCGCAAATAAAACTGGAAACTGGAACTGGAGAGAGGGCCTGTAGGTGGACCTGCGGAAAAATTGTTTGGAGAGAGGGCCTGTAGGTGGACCTGCGGAAAAATTGTTTGGAGAGAGGGCCTGTAGGTGGACCTCCGGAAAAATTGTTTGGAGAGAGGGCCTGTAGGTGGACCTCCGGAAAAATTGTTTGGAGGGAGGGCCTGTAGGTGGACCTGCGGAAAAATTGTTTGCAGAGAAGGCCTGTAGGTGGACCTCCAGAAAAATTGTTTGGAGAGAGGACCTGTAGGTGGACCTCTGGAAAAATTGTTTGGGAGAGGGCCTGTAGGTGGACCTCCGGAAAAATTGTTTGGAGAGAGGGCCTGTAGGTGGACCTCCGGAAAAATTGTTTGGAGAGAGGGCCTGTAGGTGGACCTCCGGAAAAATTGTTTGGAGAGAGGGCCTGTAGGTGGACCTCCGGAAAAATTGTTTGGAGAGATGGCCTGTAGGTGGACCTCCGGAAAAATTGTTTGGAGAGGGGGCCTGTAGGTGGACCTCCGGAAAAATTGTTTGGAGAGAGGGCCTGTAGGTGGACCTCCGAAAAAATTGTTTGAAGAGAAGGCCTGTAGGGGGCCCTCCTGAAAAATTGTGGTAAAAGAGTGCCAGTTGGACCTCTGAAAAATGGCGTTTTTTTGGTCAGCGTTAGGCAAAGACGATATGGAGGAGGAGGAGGAGTAGGAGGAGTAGAGAAGAGGAATCGGATACATAAGTAATGTTAAATTTTAGCTGCTTTCCCCCGGAGGAGATTTGAATTCCGGTGAAATCCAGGCTTTGTTCATTTTAATAAGCGTCAGCCTGTCAGCGCTGTCAGTTGACAGGCGTGTACGCTTATAGGTGATGACGCCACCAGCTGCACTGAATACCCGCTCTGACAGCACGCTAGCGGCAGGGCAGGCCAGCACCTCCAAGGCGTACAGCGCCAGTTCAGGCCACGTGTCCAGCTTTGAAACCCAGTAGTTGTATGGAGCACAGTGATCGCTACGGACGTTGGTATGGTCAGCTAGGTACTCCCTCACCATCTTTCTGTACAGCTCCCCCCTACTCTGCCTAGACTGGGGACAGGTGACAGTGTCTTGCTGGGGTGACATAAAACTGGCAAAGGCCTTGGAGAGCGTTCCCCTGCCAGTGCTGGACAAGCTGCCTGCTCGCCTCCTCTCCCCCGCTACTTGGCCCACAGAACCATGCCCTCTGCCGCTAGCGGCGTCAGATGGGAAGAATTGTTTCAGCTTGTGCACCAGGGCCTGTTGATATCTATTCACTCTCATACTCCTTTCCTCTGCAGGGATGAGAGTGGAAAGGTTCTGCTTGTACCGTGGGTCCAGGAGAGTGAACACCCAGTAATCGGTGTTTGAAAAAATGCTTCTAACGCGAGGGTCACGGGATAGGCGGCCTAACATGAAGTCTGCCATGTGCGCCAGAGTCCCAACACGCAAGAATTCCCTCTCCTCACTGGCCTGACTCTCCATTTCCTCCTCCTCCAAGTCCTCCTCTTCAGCCCATACACGCTCAAGAGTTAAGGACTGAGCACTGGTACCCTCTACTGTCTTGCCGACATTCTCACCCTCTTCCTCCTCATCCTCATCCCCCTCCTCCGATACGCGCTGAGAAACAGACCGGAGGGTGCTGTGGCTATCAAGCGACGTATCTTCCTCCACCGTCTCTTGTGACAAGCGCAAAGCATCCGACTTCATGCTGAGCAGTGAGTCAACAGGCAAAGCAGCGGGATGGTGAGGCTGATAATGGCGGCATCGCCGCTGACCATCTGTGTTGACTCCTCAAAGTTGCTCAACACCTGGCAGATATCAGACATCCACGTCCACTCCTCATTGTAGACTTGAGGAATCTGACTGACCTGATTACCAGTTCTGGTGGAAGTTGACATCTGGCAGTCTACAATCGCTCTGCGCTGCTGGTAAACTCTGGATAACATGTTTAATGTCGAATTCCATCTCGTGGGCACGTCGCACAACAGTCAGTGAGCGGGCAGTTGTAGGCGGCGCTGCGCTGCCCTGAGAGTGGCAGCATCTGTGGTGGACTTGCGGAAATGCGCACAGATGCGGCACACCTTGGTGAGCAAATCAGACAGATTGGGGTATGTCTTGAGGAGCCGCTGAACTATGAGATTGAACACGTGGGCCAGGCATGGCACATGTGTCAGTCTGCCGAGTTGCAGAGCCGCCACCAGGTTACGCCCGTTGTCACACACAACCATGCCTGGCTTGAGGTTCAGCGGTGCCAGCCACAGATCGGTCTGCGCCATGATGCCCTGTAACAGCTCTTGGGCGGTGTGCCTTTTGTCACCTAAGCTCAGCAGTTTGAGCACCGCCTGCTGGCGCTTTCCCACAGCACTGCTGCTGCGCCTAGAGCTACCGACTGAAGGCGCCGTGCCCACGGATGGTAATTTGGTGGAGGAGGAGGAGGGGTCAGAGGAGGAGGAGGCATAGTACGTCTGAGAGACCGTGACCGAGGTAGGCCCCGCAATCCTCGGTGTGGGCAGTACATGAGAGGCCCCAGGGTCATTCTCGGTCCCAGCCTCCACCAAGTTAACCCAATGTGCCGTCAGTGAGATATAGTGTCCCTGCCCGGCAGCACTTGTCCACGTGTCCGTGGTTAGGTGAACCTTCTCAGAAACAGCGTTGGTCAGGGCACGGATGATGTTCTGTGACACGTGCTGGTGTAGGGCTGGGACGGCACATCGGGAAAAATAGTGGCGGCTGGGGACCGAATACCGAGGGGCAGCCACCGCCATGAGATTGCGAAAGGCCTCGGTCTCTACCAGCCTATAGGGCAGCATCTCCAGGCTAAGCAATTTGGAGATGTGGACGTTGAGGGCTTGGGCATGTGGGTGGGTGGAACTGTATTTCCTCTTGCGCTCCAGCGTCTGCTGTAAAGACAGCTGAACGCTGCGCTGGGACACATTGGTGGACACTGTGGAGGATCGTGGAGGCGAAGGTGTGGTTTTCCGGCGGGATGCGCTCGTGCCGGGGTCCTGGGCAGGGGGTTGACTAGCAGAGGCAGCGAGTGACGCAGGGGGTTGACTAGCAGAGGCAGCGAGTGACACAGGGGAAGGAGCAGTGGTGTGACCCGCAGGAGGTGGTGAACGGCCTTGGTTCCATTGAGTGGGGTGTTTAGCACTCATATGCCTGCGCATGCTGGTGGTGGTTAGGCTAGTAGTGGTGGCACCCCTGCTGATCCTGGTGTTGCACAGGTTGCACACCACAGTCCGTCGGTCATCCTCACTTTCTTTAAAGAACCTCCAGACTTGCGAACATCTAGGCCTCGCCACGGGAGCTTCACTACGTGAAACAGTTGCTGCTGATGCACCAGCTCTGGCCCTGCTTCTCCCTCTGGCCACACCACTGCCTCTTACAACCTGTTCTGGTGCAGCACTCGCCTCCGCCTCAGAAGCACTGTCTTCACTCGACATATCAACCCAGCTTGGGTCAGTCATCTCGTCATCCTCCGATTCCTCAGTCTGCTCCCCCCTCGGAATTCCTCCCCTGACAACAACTTCACCACTGTCTGACAACCGTGTCTCCTCATCGTCTGACACCTCTTTACAAACTTCTTCCACTAACTCAACATTGTCATCATGATCATCATCATCACCCACAGACTGCGACAGTTGGAAAACTTGGGCATCGGGAACGAGGTCAGCAGCAACCTGAGAAGTGGTTTGTGACTCTGGGAAGGGTCCAGAAAACAGTTCCTGAGAGTATGCCAGATCGCATTCCAAATTTTCCTGGGAGTGGGCAGACTGGGGGATAGGAGGTTGAGGTGGAGGAGCCAGAGGAGTGCTCCCTTGGGTAACGTGGGTGGACTGCGTGGAAGACTGACTGGTGGACAAATTACTTGAAGCATTGTCCGCAATCCACGAGATCAGCTGTTCACACTGTTGTGATTTCAACAGTCCTCTACCACGTGTCCCTGTAAGTTGAGACATGAAGCTAGGGAGTGTAGCTCTGCGGCGTTCCACAGCTCCCTCATCAGCAGGTACTGTCTCACCCTACCCAGGACCACGGCCTCTGCCCCCTGCAGTAATTGAATGCCCACGCCCAGGCCCTCGTCCTCGACCCTTAGCCCTGGGGTTCAACATTTTCTGTATATAAGTGTATGATATAAAAAAAAAATAATAAACGGGCCTGGTGTACTTAAACCCACAAACTTGTTCAGTCTGGTTTAATTAAGTGACATACAGAAAGTGTCACCTGGACAGAATATACGGATTGGAGTGAGTGTGCTGAACTGTGACACACAGAAAGGTTACACGCAGCTGTGTGAAATGGATTTGTATCACTCAGCTAAAACAACAAATACAACTAATTATTTTTATATATATTTTTTTTTTTTTTTATTTTTAGTTTTGTTTTTTTTGGAACGTGACGTGCAGAAACTATCGTAGAACTGACTGACACCCTACTGACGGTGGCTATTTAGACTGCGACCCAGACAAATGTCGCACAGAGATTTTTAGGATCAAGCTGTATACGTGACCGGTAGCAAATGACTTGGTTCTATTCTGTGACGTACAGAAAGTGTCACCTGGACAGAATATACGGATTGGAGTGAGTGTGCTGAACTGTGACACACAGAAAGGTTGCACGCAGCTGTGTGAAATGGATTTGTATCACTCAGCTAAAACAACAAATACAACTAATTTTTTTTATATATTTTTTTTATATTTTTTTTTTTAGTTTTGTTTTTTTTGAAATGTGACGTGCAGAAACTATCGTAGAGCTGACTAACACCCTACTGATGGTGGCTATTTAGACTGCGACCCAGACAAATGTCGCACAGAGATTTTTAGGATCAAGCTGTATACGTGACAGGTAGCAAATGACTTGGTTGTATTCTGTGACGTACAGAAAGTGTCACCTGGACAGAATATACGGATTGGAGTGAGTGTGCTGAACTGTGACACACAGATAGGTTACACGCAGCTGTGTGAAATAGATTTGTATCACTGAGCTAAAACAACAAATACAACTAATTATTTATATATATTTTTTTTTTATATTTTTTTTTAGTTTTGTTTTTTTGGAACGTGACGTGCAGAAACTATCGTAGAACTGACTGACACCCTACTGACGGTGGCTATTTAGACTGCGACCCAGACAAATGTCGCACAGAGATTTTTAGGATCAAGCTGTATACGTGACAGGTAGCAAATGACTTGGTTGTATTCTGTGACGTACAGAAAGTGTCACCTGGACAGAATATACGGATTGGAGTGAGTGTGCTGAACTGTGACACACAGAAAGGTTACACGCAGCTGTGTGAAATGGATTTGTATCACTCAGCTAAAACAACAAATACAACTAATTATTTATATATATTTTTTTTTATATTTTTTTTTTAGTTTTGTTTTTTTTGGAACGTGACGTGCAGAAACTATCGTAGAACTGACTGACACCCTGTTAATGGTGGCTATTTAGACTGCGACCCAGACAAATGTCGCACAGAGATTTTTAGGATCAAGCTGTATACGTGACAGGTAGCAAATTACTTGGTTGTATCTGTGACGTACAGAAAGTGTCACCTGGACAGAATATATGGATTGGAGTGAGTGTGCTGAACTGTGACACACAGAAAGGTTACACGCAGCTGTGTGAAATGGATTTTTTTCACTGAGCTAAAACAACAAAAAAACTAATTTTTTTAGTATATTTTGTTTTGGATTTTTTTTTTTTTTTGGAACGTGACGTGCAGAAACTATCGTAGAGCTAACTGACACCCTAGTGACGGTAGCTATTTAGACTGCGACCAAGACAAATGTCGCACAGAGATTTTTGGGATCAAGCTATACACGTGACAGGCAGCAAAAGACTTGGTTGTATTCAGTGACGTACAGAAAGTGTCACCTGGACAGAAAATAGTGAGTGTACTGAACTGTGACACACAGAATGGTTCCACACTGCTGTGTGCAATGGATTTGTATCACTGAGATATAACATTAAAAAAAAGGGGGTTATATATGGCGATAGCTGCACTACTATTGCCTGCCAGCCAGCCAGCCAAGCCAGGAGACAAAAAAAAATGTCTTCTAGCCCTTAGAAGGGCTGTTGGGTTCTTTGTGTGTGATTCCTGCCTAACAGAGAACTAAATGCAGGCCCTAACACTCTCCCTGAAATGCAGCAGCTCTATCCCTAACGACATCCAGACGGCATCTTAGCCGAGCACCGCGGCCAGTCACTAGTATATTCCAGGGTCACCTGATCAGGCCAGCCAACCCCTGCTATCGACATGTAAGGGCCCCACGTGATGCTGGGTGTACCATAGAGTCTCCTGGCTTTTGATTGGCTGTGTTTATAGGCGCCAAAAAAGCACGATGCGGAAGTTGCCATTTTCTCGAGCATGGCGAGATACTCGTCCGAGCAGCGAGCACTTACGAGTACCCTAATACTCGAATGAGCACCAAGCTCGGACAAATATGCTCGCTCATCTCTAGTAACAAACTCTTATTTTCTCTATCTCTGACTCTCTTTTGCTACCTTGCAACACTTGTCACTTCCTACTTTCCTTTTTTCTTTTCTTCCTTACTACAATTTCTAACTACAGCTACTTAACATGGGAAATGCATCACATTCTCAAATACCTATCCCTGATTTTCCGTTGCTCACATGCAATATTCTTTATTTTCCTACTTTCCTCTCTTCTTACATTCCTCCCTTTAGATTCTGACCTACCGTACCTACCTTCACCATATATACGCCCGGTTGGATCTCACCATATATGTTACTCATACACATGACTCCACTACTAATCCAAATGGGGCATAACCGCCCACTATACCCTACTTCTCTTGTTTTTCAATTCAGTGTTTTGTCAGAGATACTTCATATTGTTTTAATGATTAATATAATTGCACTAACTTGTTTTCCTTTTGTTTTATATTGTCCTCTCTTCTTCCCCTCCCTTCCCCGCTTTTCCTTGCTCTCTCCTCCCCCAATCCCTCTCCCTTTCTGCAGGTCCTGAATACTGATTGAAGTCCTATGCACATCTGCTGATTCACCTATCATTTGCAATGACAAGACTTAAGATACTCACCGATAATGTACGTGGACTGAACTCCCCATCTAAAAGAGGTCAGGTGCTCTACTTTCTTAAAAAAACATAAGACTGATATCTGCCTATTACAGGAAACTCACTTTAGGGACTCACATATCCCTGTAATAAATAGACAATACTTTTCCACCTGGTACCATGCGAGCTCTGCCAGTAGGGTATCAAGAGGGGTAAGCATTGGAATAATCAAACACACTGCCTTCACTGCCTTAGATAAATGTATAGACCCAGATAGTCGGTACCTATTCATTAAGGGGAAGATAGGTAACTTCACTTTAAAAATAGAAAATATATATGCTCCCAACAGAGACCAAATTTCATGGCTTTTATCTATTCTGAAGAGGTTAAAACATTTTGCAGACGGAACACTAATCCTAGGTGGAGACTTTAATGTCTCCTTAAATCCACTTATAGATACCTCCAATGGAAAATCGGTCATCAGTCATAGATCCATAGCAAAACTCCAACGCTTGCTATTGCATCTACACCTGTCTGACACTTGGCGAGCATTAAATCCCTCAACCAAAGATTTTTCCCACTATTCATCACCGCACAACTCTTACCAGAGAATTGACTATATCTTTATATCTACTACACAGTTACAGAACTGCCACTCTTCCACAATCTTACAGTGCCTTGTGAAAGTATTTGGCCCCCTGGAACTTTTCAACCTTTTGACACATTTCAGGCTTCAGACAAAAATATATAACATTTTACATTTTTGGTGAAGAATCAACAACAAGTGGGTCACAATTGTGAAGTGGAACGAAATTTTTGGATCATTTAAACTTTTTTTGTAATAATAAAACTGAAAAGTGCGGCGTGTAAAATTATTCGGCCCATTTACTTTCAGTTCAGAAAATTCACTCCAGAAGTTCATTGAAGATCTCTGAATGATCTAATGTTGTCCTAAATGACTGATGAAGATAAATAGAATTCACCTGTGTGTAATCAAGTCTCCATATAAATGCACCTGCTCTGTGATAGTCTCAGGGTTCTGTTTAAAGCACAGAGAGCATCATGAAAACCAAGGAACACACCAGGCAGGTCCGGGATACTGTTGTGGAGAAGTTTAAAGCCAGATTTGGATACCAAAAGATTTCCCAAGCTTTAAACATCCCAAGGAGCACTGTGCAAGCGATCATATTGAAATGGAAGGAGTATCAGACCACTGCAAATCTACCAAGACCCGGACGTCCCTCTAAACTTTCATCTCAAACAAGGAGAAGACTGATCAGAGATGCAGCCAAGAGGCCCATGATCACTCTGGATGAACTGCAGAGATCTACAGCTGAGGTAGGAGAGCCTGTCCATAGGACAACAATCAGTCGAACACTTCACAAATCTGGCTTTTATGGAAGAGTGGCAAGAAGAAAGCCATTTCTCAAAGATATCCATAAAAAGTCTTGTTTACAGTTTGCCACAAGCCACCTGGGAGACATACCAAACATGTGGAAGAAGGTGCTCTGGTCAGATGAAACCAAAATCAAACTTTTTGGAAACCATACAAAACGATATGTTTGGTATAAAAGCAACACAGCTCATCACCCTGAACACACCATCCCCACTGTCAAACATGGTGGTGGCAGCATCATGGTTTGAGCCTGCTTTTCATCAGCAGGGACAGGGAACATGGTTAAACTTGATGGGAAGATGGATGGAGCCAAATACAGGACCATTCTGGATGAAAACCTGTTAGAGTCTGCAAAAGACCTGAGACTAGGACGGAGATTTATCTTCCAACAAGACAATGATCCCAAACATAAAGCAAAATCTACAATGGAATGGTTCAAAAATAAACGTATCCAGGTCTTAGAATGGCCAAGTCAAAGTCCAGACCTGAATCCAATTGAAAATATGTGGAAAGAGCTGAAATCTGCTGTTCACAAACGCTCTCCATCCAACCTCAAAGAGCTTGAGCTGTTTTGCAAGGAAGAATGGGCAAGAATTTCAGTGTCTAGATGTGCAAAATTGATAGAGACATACCCCAAGCAAAAGGTGGCGCAACAAAGTATTAATGCAAGGGGGCCAAATAATTTTGCACGCCACACTTTTCAGTTTTATTATTACAAAAAAAGTTTAAATGATCCAATAAATTTAGTTCCACTTCACAATTGTGACCCACTTGTTGTTGATTCTTCACCAAAAATGTAAAATGTTATATCTTTTTGTTTGAAGACTGAAATGTGGCAAAAGATTGAAAAGTTCCAGGGGGCCGAATCCTTTCGCAAGGCACTGTAACTCAAGTATTGTCTGACCACTCACCAGTAGAACTAACATACACAATTCCTTCTTTTCCCACAACCTCCCGTTGCTGGAGGTTAAATGATCTCTTACTAAAACCTCCACAAAATGTCCAGAAAATTAAAAAACAACTAGAAGAGTTTTTTAAGCTAAATGACAATGGAGAGGTGCAGACGCTTTGGGAAGCGCATAAAGCAAAAATTACAGGAGAGTTTATCTCCCTTTCTGCTTACACTAATAAAGCAAAAGCAAAGGAAATTTCAGAATTATAACAAAAAATTGCACGCCTGGAATGTTTGCACTTAGCGGATCTGACCTCCCTGCGCACTGATTTAAAAAATGCTTTGAATCTAAAGTCTGCTAAGGCTTACCTCTATGCGAAGTACAAACACTATGCACATGGAGATAAACCTACTAGATTTATGTTAGCTCAAATCAAGAGCAGGAAAACCAAATCATATATTACTAACCTTAAAGACTCCTCAGGTAATATTATATAAAACAGAAGAGATTGCAAGAGAATTTAACAACTTCTACGATCAATTATATAACTTACAACCAGCTCAAAATCCTGATGAGTACCAAAAAATCTTTGACTCTTCCTTAAATAACTAAAGAACAGTTTCAAATGTTGTGCTCTTGTATTACTCATAAAGAAATCAAAGACGCCATCGCTAACACCCCTAAGAATAAATGCCCTGGGCCTGATGGCCCATCTTCCTTCTTGTATGCTACCTTTCAAGACACACTGCTCTCTTACTTGGAGAAACTATTTAACGATGCATTAAATGGGACCCCTTTTCATTCCCAAACGCTAATGGCCCAAATATCCACAATTCATAAAGAAGGTTAAGATCCAGCTATGTGTAATTACTACAGACCTATTTCTCTTCTTAATTCTGATCTAAAACAATTTGCTAAAATATTCGCTAACAGATTAAAAACTACCCTTCCCTCCCTCATTGCCCCTGATCAAATAAGGTTTGTCCCTAATAGAGAAGGGAAAGATAATATCTAAAGTGTACTACAACTAATACAATTTGCCAGACTCTGACAGGCAACTACTGTTACTAAGTACTGACGCCGAAAAGGCATTCAATCGAGTTGATTGGAACTATTTACAGTCCTCTCTATCTGCCTTTGGCATGCCACCTCTTTTCATTAAGGCAATATTCTCAATGCATAATGGCCCTACGGCGAGAGTGATGGTAAATGATTTTCTTTCCCCTGTGTTCTCTATCTCCAATGGCACCCGACAAGGTTGCCCCTTTGCTTTTTGTGCTGATGATGGAGACCTTACTACAAAAAAATAGACAAGATACTCGAATACAGGGGTTCAGCTGTGGCGGTAGAGAACACAAAGCAGCGGCTTATGCTGATGACCTATTGTTGCTCCTCTCTAATCCTTTACAATCTCTTCCTATCGTAGAAGGTTTATTTAAAGATTTAGGACAGATCTCAAACTTTAAAATCAATATGAGTAAATCCCAAGCTCTCAATATATCCCTTCCCAGATACACTTCATCTATACTTTCCTCCAAGTCCCCCTTTGACTGGTTCCAACCTTACATCAAATTCCTTGGTATTAAGATATCTGCAGACACCACCCAGTTATATAAAAACAATTTTCCACCTTTGTCAAAGGAAATCTCAAATTTACTGTCCACCTGGCCGACCCCATATATCTCATGGTTCGGACCAAAAATATTGCAAAATGTCTCATATGGCCAAAAATTACTTATTTACTACAAGTACTAACCCTGCTTCTATAAAATCTTCTCTAACTATGTTTGGAACTCCAAGAAACCGCGTATTAAATACACAACATTGCAACTCCCACGTCAATTTAGTGGTATTGATCTACCAGCTCCACGTACTTTTACACAAGCAGTCCACCTCAACAGAGTAGTTGACTGGATAAGAACCCCCCCCCCCAAAATTGTGGGTTAGCATAGAAGATATACTGCATTTTCCGCAGTTAGGACAGATCTCAAACTTTAAAATCAATATGAGTAAATCCCAAGCTCTCAATATATCCCTTCCCAGATACACTTCATCTATACTTTCCTCCAAGTCCCCCTTTGACTGGTCCCAACCTTACATCAAATTCCTTGGTATTAAGATATCTGCAGACACCACCCAGTTATATAAAAACAATTTTCCACCTTTGTCAAAGGAAATCTCAAATTTACTGTCCACCTGGCCGACCCCATATATCTCATGGTTCGGACCAAAAATATTGCAAAATGTCTCATATGGCCAAAAATTACTTATTTACTACAAGTACTACCCCTGCTTCTATAAAATCTTCTCTAACTATGTTTGGAACTCCAAGAAACCGCGTATTAAATACACAACATTGCAACTCCCACGTCAATTTAGTGGTATTGATCTACCAGCTCCACGTACTTTCACACAAGCAGTCCACCTCAACAGAGTAGTTGACTGGATAAGAAACCCCCCCCAAAAAAAAAAATTGTGGGTTAACATAGAAGATATACTGCATTTTCCGCTAAGGCAGCTCATATTTACTGAACCAAAAACTCATCCTTCACTAAATTTATGTAATATGCTTACTATGGAGACATGGAAAATATGGAACACAGATCTGGTTCGCTCTAAATGTTTCCCATACCCCTCTCCACTAATGCGAGTTCAAGGCCTTTATTTGAGTACTGATCCTACACATAATGACTCCTTACCAAAAGCTTTCAAATTCAATAATGCTAGTATTGATTTATTACTTTCATCAGAAAGTTTCCCATCTTATCAGACACTGTCGGAGCAGTTAAACTATTTGTCTTTACCTCTGCTACTATATAATAGGCTTAAGTTATCCGTCAAGCAACTCTCTCAACATAAACATGCAAATAGAAAAATGACTAAGTTTGAAACCATCTTTGCTCAACTACAACCCCACAAAAAAGTGCTATCCACACTTAGCAAACTACTGTTATCCCCACCCGATGATCTGTCACATATTTTCATTAAAGCTTGGGAATCAGACCTAAATAGGAACTTCTCTCAAGAAGAACTCCAGAGACTCTTCTTAGCCCCTAAACAATCCTCTAGATGTGTGCGAATGCAGGAAAGTGGCTATAAGGTATTGACTAGATGGCACCTCACGCCGGTTCTACTAAATAAGTATAACCCCAATTATGCTCCAACTTGTTGGAGATGCCAACAACTTTCAGGATCGTATTTCCACATGTTCTGGACCTGCCATCATATACAACCTTACTGGTCTTCTGTATTCACACAGATCAATAAACTTACGGGTCTAACTCTTCCTCTTAAGCCTGAGATATGTCTACTCCACATATTTCCAGACAAAATACCCAAAAATACCGTCACACTACTGAGGCAGCTCCTAGCGGCTGCTAAAATCCTAATTTCTACCTACTGGAAATCAGACTGTCCTCCAACATTCACTCATTGGATAGGAAAGGTAGATTCACTATACCGGCTGGAAGAATTGGCCTGTTGGGAGTCTAGGTCCCACTCTATATTCAAATCTGTCTGGAACCCATGGGTACAATTCCGGCATTTTAAAGTTTAAGATATAGCAATCCCCACTCCCCGTGGTTCATACTAAAATCATAGTACACCTTCCGTCCACATAACTTCTTGTCTCTTAGATCCTCCAATATCTCTGTATTTATTCTTAATGATTTTACCATAAGATAGTCACAAGATCCTCTTCTCTATCATTATATACAACAATCTGGACCTCCCAACTGCCCCCTCCCTGGTTTTGTTTTTGTCTTGTCTCATTTGTTCATACCAGGTACTAAATACCTGTTGTTGTTTAATAATTACTTCTTTGCACTATGGCATGTTGCCTTTATGGTTTGCACTCTGTTATCCTGAAACAGATAATGTACCTCAGGTCTTGAAGTTATTAGGAACCTTTATTGTTCATTATGACATACTGATGAGCGATACATTACGTCATTTATAGACATGCTTTGTGTTATGTTTCTCAATGTATTGATTAATATAAAACCAATAAAAAGAGTTTTAAAAAGAAAAAAAAAAAGACAGGTGTAGTCCTGTCTAAATGGGCGTTAAAAATGGCCCCATTGATTTATGGCCATGAAAACAGCCATAAATATGACATGTCCTTTTTTCTGAAGGATGCTATTTACTGGCCATTAAAAAATCAGCCATGTGAATAGCCCCATTGACCTCAATCAGGTTTGAAAACATTTTTAACTGTCTTGTGAATGTAGCCTTAAGGTGAGTTTACAATACACAATATTACAGCCGATTGGGGGGGAGACTTACTTCATCTTCCATGGCTTTGTACACTTTGCCACTCCTCTGTGGTTATATCTGTATTCAAGGAGGCCAACTTTTCAGGGGAAACGCTAGGGAGTGATATATCCTTTAGCACTGTGTCCAATGGCATCTGCTGTCCCCCATCTCTGTATAACTACATGTAGTAGGAAGCTAATAAGGCGTTAATGGCATTTGGATCAATCGTTACTGGGCCATTTGGTGCCCACATTTTTGCTATGTGGTGAAATGGCTTTCTACCTTTTGCTCAGTTTGCCAGGAATTTTGTCTGCAAACCTGTGGAGCTGAGCCTCCAGAATGGTTTTATAGAACGTTTATTTTTCTGCTTCCCATCTGTCAAATTCCTTCCTCGCACTTTGCCACGCTAGTTTGTGGGAGGGGGGTGGGTTCACTTGTAAAAAGCGCAAAAGACTGCCTAACCTTCTGGCTGACGATCTCTAATAGCCTATGTGCCGTCCTTTTCATATTAAGCATGTATGCTAGAATACATCCCCTCAGTCTTGGCCATTTCCCAATAAAGCCCCAGTTCCTGCCTATGACCATCTTTGTCCCCTGTGTACTCCAACCACCAACCTCTGAGGCGCTTACAAAATTCCTCATCTGTGGTGAGATAGGAGGGGAACCTACACAGAAAATCAGAGCCCCTAGGAAAGGAGTCTCGCAAGTCAAGGAGTACCGGAACGTGGTCCGAGATAACCATGTTGTCATAATCAGTTGACTCCACCCCGGGCTGTAGAAGGGGGGTAATGAATAAGTAATCTATGCATGACCAGGATTTCTGTGAGTGTGAATAAAAGGAGTAACTATGTTCATCCTGGTGGCACATATGCCAGGCATCATTTAAGCCAGTTGAGCTAAGTAGTGGATGTAGAACCTTATCCCCTTGCTACTGGTTGTGTCTAGGAACCTGATAGTGTTGCCTATCTTCTCCTCCCACTGTATTAAAATCTCCCCCCACTATTTTAAATGGTGTCTGGTCAATAAGAAGAAGACTTTCCGATTCTCTAATAAAGGGGAGATTACTACCATTGGGGCCACATACATTATATAGACTAATCTGGTCTCTATGCCAAGCTGAATCCATCTGCCTTGTTCATCGTTGGTAATTCGAGTGATTTTACAAGGGAGTTGCTTATAAATCAATATGAGTACTCCTGCTTTGCAGTTGGACGACAGTGAACCAAATACCTGCCCTACCTAAAGTTTTTTCATTCTGTCAAAATTCCTCTCTTCCAAGTGTGTCTACTGCAGGAGTTCTATATCCGGATGAAAGTTTTTTAGATGCTGTAAGACCAACATGCATTTTTTGGGGACCATAGTGTCTTGATGTTCCAAGAGATTACCCGCATAATGATGTGGTACTAAGGGTTCCAAAAGACTGAGCATCCTCCCTGACTATCCGCGCGACCAACCTAGGCAGAATAGTACGGTATGAGGATACTAAGAGAACCCGAGGACACCCAACTCCCAATCCCAATCTGCCCACCCAACCCACAGAAAACAATGCAAATATGAGAACAAACTCTTTCACTGAACTCCCTGTCACTAGACTCACAGAGCCCTCTAATCCAAAACAGAACTATATTCCCAAGTAAGGATACTCCTCTTAGCCCAAGGAGTCCTCAATACAACCCACCAATGCTACAGGTCTGCTAACCGTTACATGTGCCCTCATCTAGATAGGCTCCCACCGCCATTAATAAAACCCATAAGAATCAAAGGATAGTCACTAATCTCCATCAATGGCACCAGCTGACTTGCTAGGTTTCCTCGCCCTTGGGGGTCATTGGCTCCGGAGCTGCATTGTGTCCTTGACCACAGAATGCAGTCATTTCACCACCTCTGATCACGAAGGACCCGGAGGTCCTGTGGGGTTCACGTTATGTCTCCTGCTGATTCGGGTCTAGGGCCTTAAGAAATTCCTCCACTGCTTGTGGCTTCTGGAAGTTCAGGGTCTTGCCTTTTTGGGTGGTCACCCGAAGGGTAGCAGTGTATTGCAATTGGAATCTAATCTTCCTTTTAATGAGCTGCGACCAGGTAGTAGAGTATTCATGTCTCTTTTTAGTGACTACAATTGATAAGTCAGCAAAGAAGAGTACAGGGTGTTCTCCCAACTGAATAGGTGATTTTTTGGGGGTTCTGAAGGCACACAAGATGGCTCCCCTGTCTATTTAATTAAGAAAGTGCCTAATCACTTGTCTGGGTCGTTCTTTGATATTAGCCACCTTCGGGTCTTAAGTCTATTGTCTGAGGAGCCTGACACGTTGCACCTGTACGATATTCTTTTATGTATTTTATTATTTTTTTATCTTTTTTTTAACTCAATTTTTAATACATTTCTGCTACATAATATGTCCCCCTAGAGGTCATAAAAAGACCTTTGGAGGACATTGACACTTTTTTCTATTTTGAAGTTTTTCCCTTTTTATTTTTTAGATTTATTTTTATTTTAATATTTTATTAATTTTTTTATAATTTTATATTTTTTAAATATATTTTGTCATATATCTCCCCATAAATGGGGGAAATATCTTTTGTATAACTTTTGTATTTTATTACGTTTTTGATTTTTATTTTTTAGAGGTATACTGTGCATGACAGACAACACCGGAGCTGTACCTATTATGTCTTTGGGTATGTACTTAGATTCATTTGTGTGTGGGGATGTGAGCTGCTGTTAACATGGAGATATTTTACCCTGTTTGGAAGTACTTTCAGCCATACTCCAGCCACAATTGAGTACTGTCTTTTATCTATGTAATATTGTCATATCCTATGACAGGTACATGTGATCTTTATTTATGTTCACTTATCTGCAGTGCGGTACTATATGTGAATTACTTGGTACCCTATTATGGGACTTGATATGGTTCCGCATTGTACGATGGGGTGTTATACGGTCCACGCAGTTTTTCTGTATTCTGTGTATAGGTAACTCTCATTTTTTACCATTTGAGATTTATGTAGATTATTGGTATACATTTAATAAAGATTGATACATTTTATTGGTAGTGTATTGATATACTTTCCTATAGGTCCTTGTCTGGTGTTAGTTGTATATTATTATGACCTTGTGGGATGCTTGACGCATTTGTTATTATTTTTTGAGGTGCAATATAGGTTTTCTTACCTTCTTCCACATGTTTGGTGTGTCTCCCAGTTGGCTTGTGGCAAACTGTAAACGAGAATTTTTATGGATATCTTTGAGAAATGGCTTTCTTCTTGCCACTCTTCCATAAAGGCCAGATTTGTGAAGTGATCGACTGATTGTTATCCTATGGACAGACTCTCCCACCTCAGCTGTAGATCTCTGCAGTTCATCCAGAGTGATCATGGGCCTCTTGGCTGCATCTCTGATCAGTCTTCTCATTGTTTGAGATGAAAGTTTAGAGGGACGGCCGGGTCTTGGTAGATTTGCAGTGGTCTGATACTCCTTCCATTTCAATATGATTGCTTGCACAGTGCTCCTTGGGATGTTTAAAGCTTGGGAAATCTTTTGGTATCCAAATCCGGCTTTAAACTTCTCCACAACAGTATCATGGACCTGCCTGGTGTGTTCCTTAGTCTTCATGATGCTCTCTGTGCTTTAAACAGAACCCTGAGACTATCACAGAGCAGGTGCATTTATACGGAGACTTGATTACACACAGGTGGATTCTATTTATCTTCATCAGTCATTTAGGACAACATTGGATCATTTAGAGATCCTCAATGAACTTCTGGAGTTAGTTTTCTGAACTGAAAGTAAATGGGCCGAATAATTTTGCACGCCCCACTTTTCAGTTTTATTATTACAAAAAAAGTTTAAATGATCCAATAAATTTCATTCCACTTCACAATTGTGAACCACTTGTTGTTGATTCTTCACCAAAAATTTATAATGTTATATTTTTTTTGTTTGAAGTCTGAAATGTGTCAAAAGGTTGAAAAGTTCCAGGGGGGCGAATACTTTCGCAAGGCACTGTAGATGTTTTATGTTCTGTAATATAGATGTGTTATGTTTTTAGTGTCTGTAACATTGTATTTTGAATGTGATTTCAAGTTTCAGTGACCTGGAAAGACCATTGTGTGCTGAAAATATTGTTATCTAAAGCCATTATAACTTGTATAAACACTTTAAAAAAAATAATAATCATAATACAAACATGCACACATTGATATGCTTTTACTTTATGGTTTTTAGTTTTAAGTGCCAAAATAAATAGCCTAACTCTCTAAGAGATTTAATAAACAAAGAACTTACCTTGAAATACAGCGCATTCAGTCTTCAGACCCTTTCACTGTTTTCAAATTTTGTTGTGTTGCGGCTTTTTGCTAAAATAAAACAATGTGAAAACAGAAATTTAGACATTTTCCAAAATTGTTAAAGCTAAAACTTGGACATAAATACAGTGGTCCCTCAAGTTACAATATTAATTGGTTCCGCAACAGCTATTATAGGTTGAAAAAGTTGTAACTCAAGTCCATAACTCTGGAAAACCAGTAAATGGTTCCAAATCGCAAAAATGGCACTCCAAAATAAGAAAAAGTGAAGTTTTAAGAAAAATAAGCAGATATTCAAGATGGATATAGCAAGTCCTTATGTAAAACAAACAGCTTGGAAGCTGTAAATTGCTTTCTATAGTGAGGGTAGGAAGGAACATCTTCAGGGTCTTGCATAGCACATATACAGTACAGACCAAAAGTTTGGACACACCTTCTCATTCAAAGAGTTTTCTGTATTTTCATGACTATGAAAATTGTAGATTCACACTGAAGGCATCAAAACTATGAATTAACACATGTGGAATTATATACTTAACAAAAAAGTGTGAAACAACTGTAAGTATGTCTTATATTCTAGGTTCTTCAAAGTAGCCACCTTTTGCTTTGATTACTGCTTTGCACACTCTTGGCATTCTCTTGATGAGCTTCAAGAGGTAGTCACCTGAAATGGTATTCCAACAGTCTTGAAGGCGTTCCCAGAGATGCTTAGCACTTGTTGGCCCTTTTGCCTTCACTCTGCTGTCCAGCTCACCCCAAACCATCTCGATTGGGTTCAGGTCTGGTGACTGTGGAGGCCAGGTCATCTGGCGTACCACCCCATCACTCTCCTTTTTGGTCAAATAGCCCTTACACAGCCTGGAGGTGTGTTTGGGGTCATTGTCCTGTTGATAAATAAATGATGGTCCAACTAAACGCAAACCGGATGGAATAGCATGCCGCTGCAAGATGCTGTGGTAGCCATGTTGGTTCAGTATGCCTTCAATTTTGAATAAATCCCCAACAGTGTCACCAGCAAAACACCCCCACAACATCACACCTCATCCTCCATGCTTCACGGTGGGAACCAGGCATGTAGAGTCCATCCCTTCACCTTTTCTGCGTCGCACAAAGACACGGTGGTTGGAACCAAAGATCTCAAATTTGGACTCATCAGACCAAAGCACAGATTTCCACTGGTCTAATGTCCATTCCTTGTGTTCTTTAGCCCAAACAAGTCTCTTCTGCTCGTTGCCTGTCCTTAGCAGTGGTTTCCTAGCAGCTATTTTACCATGAAGGCCTGCTGCACACAGTCTCCTCTTAACAGTTGTTGTAGAGATGTGTCTGCTGCTAGAACTCTGTGTTGCATTGACCTGGTCTCTAATCTGAGCTGCTGTTAACCTGCGATTTCTGAGGCTGGTGACTCGGATGAACTTATCCTCCGCAGCAGAGGTGACTCTTGGTCTTCCTTTCCTGGGGCGGTCCTCATGTGAGACAGTTTCTTTGTAGCGCTTGATGGTTTTTGCGACTGCACTTGGAGACACTTTCAAAGTTTTCCCAATTTTTCAGACTGACTGACCTTCATTTCTTAAAGTAATGATGGCCACTCGTTTTTCTTTACTTAGCTGCTTTTTTCTTGCCATAATACAAATTCTAACAGTCTATTCAGTAGGACTACCTCTTGAAGCTCATCAAGAGAATGAAAAGAGTGTGCAAAGCAGTAATCAAAGTAAAAGGTGGCTACTTTGAAGAACCTAGATCATAAGACAATTACAGTTGTTTCACACTTTTTTGTTAAGTGCTACAAAGAAACTGTCTCACATGAGGACCGCCCCAGGAAAGGAAGACCAAGAGTCACCTCTGCTGCGGAGGATAAGTTCATCTGAGTCACCAGCCTCAGAAATCGCAGGTTAGCAGCAGCTCAGATTAGAGACCAGGTCAATGCAACACAGAGTTCTAGTAGCAGACGCATTTCTACAACAACTGTTAAGAGGAGACTGTGTGCAGCAGGCCTTCATGGTAAAATAGCTGCTAGGAAACCACTGCTAAGGACAGGCAACAAGCAGAAGATACTTGTTTGGGCTAAAGAACACAAGGAATGGACATTAGACCAGTGGAAATCTGTGCTTTGGACTGATGAGTCCAAATTTGAGATCTTTGGTTCCAAACACCGTGTCTTTGTGCGACGCAGTAAAGGTGAATTGATGGACTCTACATGCTTGGTTCCCACCGTGAAGTATGGAGGAGGAGGTGTGATGGTGTGGGGGTGCTTTGCTGGTGACACTGTTGGGGATTTATTCAAAATTGAAGGCATACTGAACCAGCATGGCTACCACAGCATCTTGCAGCGGCATGCTATACCATCTGGTTTGCGTTTAGTTGGACCATCATTTATTTATCAACAGGACAATGACCCCAAACACACCTCCAGGCTGTCTAAGGGCTATTTGACCAAAAAGGAGAGTGATGGGGTGGTACGCCAGATGACCTGGCCTCCACAGTCACCAGACCTGAACCCAATCGAGATGGTTTGGGGTGAGCTGGACTGCAGAGTGAAGGCAAAAGGGCCAACAAATGCTAAGCATCTCTGGGAACTCCTTCAAGACTGTTAGAATACCATTTCAGGAGACTACCTCTTGAAGCTCATCAAGAGAATGCCAAGAGTGTGCAAAGCAGTAATCAAAGCAAAAGGTGGCTACTTTGAAGAACCTAGAATATAAGACATGTTTTCAGTTGTTTCACACTTTTTTGTTAAGTATATAATTCCACATGTGTTAATTCATAGTTTTGATGCCTTCAGTGTATATCTACAATTTTCATAGTCATGAAAATACAGAAAACTCTTTGAATGAGAAGGTGTGTCCAAACTTTTGGTCTGTACTGTACATGCATTCATATCTCAAAGTAAATACAATAATATTACAAATATATACATTAATTTTACACACATGTATACTCATCACATGCACACATACACAGTACAATACACACATATATACATTGCACAAACGTACTGTATGCACATTGCACACACATTACAAACATTTATATACTTTACACACATATGTATGAACATTACACACACATATACATGTACACATCACATGTACACATAGCATAGTAACATAATAATACATTTTGGAAGACTAAAATAATACATACTTTCATCCAGTTCAGCCTATTATCCTGCTTTATTGGTCCAGAAGTCGGCAAATCACATGAGACAAATGCCAGTTTTCAACATCTTAGGGGAAACCATTCCTTCCTGGCTACAAATCTGGGGATTAGAATAAATAGCTAGACCAATGAGTCCAGAAATTTAGAGTGTTCTAATATTTACATATTGTGGAACAGTATCCAGACAGCAAAAACATTTTGGTTAATGGGACCCTTTTTCAAAGTCTTAACTGTTGCAATAGGATCCAGTAAAGAATGGGGTCCAGTGGATGCTGCCGCAGCTGTGGCTATGAGGCGAGGCTCTTTCCTCCAGCCATAACGGTGACAGCATCCACCAGAACTCAATCTTTCGCATTGACTGAAATGTTGTTTGTTTTTTAGCTACCTGGATATTGATGCAAAATATGTGAATACTGGAAGAAATATGCATCAAATTCATTCATTAGTTTCATATGATGTTACCTAGTAAATTTTATTTGCGTATTACTAAAAAATGTGCCATGTATTTTGTACACTAATAAAATTCTAAAGACAACCCTGAAGACTTCATATGTGAAGCAGCACTGATCATATCTCAGGTTTTATACTGCCAATATAAATCACAATCAGATATGTTGATAAATCTGGTTGCTTCTACCTAACCTAGTTCTGTGTTGCTGCTTTTAGCTTTGTTATTGTGTATATTTGCCATCGTCTGAGTTGCTTCCTCATTCATTTGTTTACCTATGTTCTCTAGATGCTGACTGCGCTTCTGGTTATTACTATAATTTCACATAATTTCATTGTAACATTGAACCATAATTTGGCACCAAAACAATGACAATGATGAAATCTTACTTCTTCAGCAGTTCACGAGCACATTGTAATCTGAATTTAATTGTTGAGATAATTACACAGCGGGAAAGATGTTCTATGAAATATATTATGAAGATGTTACAAACACCTATAACTTGTTATGTAGACTTATCCCGTCTGTGCTGGATATGTTATAGTCCATGGCAAGAAGTTAATTACATTTTTCATTTGTTTTAATACACCAAATTGTAAAATTCTCCATAAAGCTGGTAGTGATGTTATGCAGCTAGTGATGATGTTACTTTTAAAGGATTACTTTACATTTGGGCAGCGGTTATATAACTTTTGTCATGTGATTTAATTTAACATTATACTGCATAAAATGATTCAGATGATTTTCTGTAAAAATATAATGCAGCTCATCAGGGTTTTAATTATTTCTGGACAATTGAGCCAAAACTCACAGCCCATCGACACATTAATGAAAGAATTCTGAAAACGTAAAATGCAATATGGAAATGTAAAATTAGATTATTTACAATCATAATAAGATCAGTCAACTCATTCCAAATAAAAACGGTACCCACTTAATATGGACATATTTGGTACCTCACCACAGTAGACATCATTTATGATAACAATGTAAAAACATGAACATATTCTGTGTTTTGTTCAAAAATAAAGGTTTGTATAAATTTAAAAACTGCTAGTATATGTGTGAGTATAATAAGTATTACGGAATGGCGAATTGTCTTGCAAAAATCAAGGACTTATGCAGCTTTGATCTAAAAATATAAAAGTAATGACGAGCAAAATGCAAATAGAAAAATTATTTGAGTCTTCAAGGACATAATTGGCTGTATACTCAATGGATTATTAGTAGAGATGAGCAAATCAGTTTATAACTAACCTGATTTGTTCTGAACTTCCAAAAAATTCATCCACCAGACGAACCTGAAGCGGGAAACGGCATGTAGCGCCATTTTACTGCACGTCGGCAGGGAAAAGTACAGGACAGGACACTGAAAGGAGGCTTGCCTTGATTGGCTCACAGGCTGACAGACAGCCTGGATGAGCCAATCAGCAGGCAAGGAGATGCCCTTGCAGAACGTCATTCTCTTTTAGGCTGTGAATGAGGATGTATGGGTCAATGCAGTGTCTCACTGAAAATGGTCTAAGGGACCGTGTACGGTCACAATCAAGCATCTATTCTAGTGTGATGGACAGTGAAGGGAAAGGCTAGAAGAATAATTGTGTAGAATAAGGAAAGGCAAGGAAAACTTTGAGCCAGGGAGTGAGAAGTGAGGAGCTGAGACTGGATGTGCCTGGCAGTGCCTTCTAGCTGCAGTTACTGCCTTATAACACAGCTGCCAATGTTGCAGGATCTCAGTTCGCCCCATAGTTTCCTTCCAGCCCTGAACACAGCATACCTTCTAGCCTGTTCCCTCTGGCACCTAATAAGGGACACTTAAGCGTCACTTCCTGTTATTTAAAGGTTTTGCACATGTGACCTGTGTGACCAATCCCAGCCATCCTGCACCTATATAAGTGGTCCAGCCCTCATCCCATGTGCCTGAGCATCAAAGGTCCTTATGTCCTGCAAAGGTTGCTGTTGTTTGTGCTTGTGTTCCTGCATTCCTGACCCATGCTTGTTTTCTGTACTTCCTGTTACTGACCTGGATTGCCTGCCCGGTACTTGAGCCACCTGCTCTGACCCATTGCTTGTTCAACTTCGCCTGTGCCTCATCCTTTGTTCCTGCACTGTCGCTACTGGTTACTATTCGACCTGTTGACTATGACTGTACCTCTGGTATCTTGGTCTGGTACCGCCTGGTCCATCGGGACCAACAGCTTTGTGTGCCAATCCACATCAAGAGATAGCGACCTGGTGTTGCCCTCGGGAAACTCTATCCCCTCCATCTGGGGTACTGTTATAAATAAGGGGTTCACTTAGACAATGTCCTTAGAGGAAGTTGGTCAACTGGCACAGTGAGTTCACACCCGCTGGTTTGTGAAAGTACACTAAGGCCATGAACCTTGATGGTCACCCCAAGCCTGCGGTACAGGAATTTTTATATGAGACAAGACGTCAGAGTGAACGCCAGGACGTCCTGATTCAATTCATGCATAATATCACTGCCAGCCTGGATGCTATCTCTTGCTACTGCAGGGTCGGCAGTTGCTGCTACCCCTGTAATTCTTATACCTGTGCTACCTGGATTTCAGTGCCACTGGTGTAAAACTTCCTCTGCCACCATGCTATAGTGGAGATCCAAAGACTTGTCGTGACTTCCTGAATCAGTGCTTGATCTACTTTGAGTTGCACTGGCAGAAGCTTTCTACTGAGCAGTCCAAGGTCACCTTCATTGTGTCCCTGCTGTCTGATGAGGCCCTTGCTTGGGCAAATCCTATTTAGGAACATGGAGGTCTGGAGACCACCAACCTGCAGTCTTTTCAGGGTTCCTTCCAGCTGGTCTTTGAAGAGCCTGGCCACACGTCCTCCGCTGCTTCCACTCTGCTGCAGATATGTCAAGGTTCGTTGACTGTTGGTCAGTATTCCATCCAATCCCATATCCTGGCTGCAGAACTTGCATAGAACAATAAGGCTCAACTAGCGGTGTTCTGGGAGGGCCTTTCTGACCATATTAACAATGAATTAGCTGGTCATGATCGTTCATCCACTCTGGAGGACCTGATCACCTTGGCCATGAGAATTGATATGTGATTCAGGGAAAGTTTTAAGGAGCTCATACGTATCAGAAGGCCACCTAGCTTGGCTCCGTCCTTCCTCTGGTGTCCCCCCTATCTGAAGAACACCTCTAATCGTCTGAGCAGGAATGTCTATGCCGCAGAGCAGAGAACCACAGGATCCGGAAAATGTCTAGGATCAGAGGTGGTCCTTGTAAAAGAGAAGTCCTCTCCAAAACTATTTGCTCCAGTGACTTTCTCTTTTACATTATCTTTGTCTGCTTTCTTGGACTCTGGGTCAGCTGGTAACTTGATTCAGCAAGCTGTAGTCCAAGAGTACTGGCTTCAAACCATCCATCTTGAAAAACCTCTGTCAGTGGCTTCCATAATATCCTTGATCTCCCCTGGCTGCGTCAGCACACTCCAGTCCTGGTCTGGCACTCTGGTCAGATCTTACGTTGGGGATCCTTCTGTCAGTCCACCTGCTTATCAGAGGTCTGACCTGTTTTCTCACCTCCAGTACTAGAAGATCTGTCTGGGCTTCCCCAGTATTACGACAGCTTTGTGGATATCTTCAGCAAGAAAGATGCTGAGACTCTTTCTCCTCACCGATCCTATGACTGTCAGATAGATCTTCTCCCCAGTGGCACTCACCCTCGTGGTCGAGTCTACCTTCTCTTGCTTCCTGAGACCCAAGCTATGTTGGACTATATCAAGGAGAACCTCAAAAAGGGGGTTAACCGGAAATCTACATCGCCAGCCGGTGCCGGATTCTTCTTTGTTCAGAAAAAGAATTGTTCCTTAAAGCCATGTATTGATTATTGAGGGCTGGGTAAAGTCACAGTCAAGAATTGGTACATTCTACGTCTGATTTCTGAACTTTTTGATAGGATTCTGGGAGCTAAGGTCTTTACAAAATTGGAACTGCATGGGGCATACAATTTGATCCGCATTTGTGAGGACAACGAGTGGAAAAACGCTTTCAACACCCATGATGAATATTACGAGTATCTTGTCATGCCCTTTGGACTATGCAATGCTCCCGCGGTGTTCCTCGAGTGCGTTAACAATGTTTTGCTGAGACCTGCTCTACATCTGTGTGATTGTCAAACTGGACGAAATCCTAATCTATTCTCAAGATTTATGTATGTTTAATTTTATATGTTTGAGAAAAAATCAACTTTGTGCTAAACTCAAAAAATGCATCCTTGAGAAGTCTTCTCTGACATTTCTGATACAGGTTTTCAGATGGACCCTGAAAAGCTGAGTGCTAAGATGAACAGGCCATGCCCTTAGGGTCTTCGCGCCATACAGTAGTTCCTATGTTTCGCTAATTTTTATCACCAGTTCATTCCTAATTTTTCTTCTCTTACTTCCCTAATTTTGCCTCTTACTAAGAGAGGAATAAACACCTGTGCTTGGACTCCTGGGGCTGACACTGCTTTCATCCAATTGAAGAAGTCCTTTGCCTCACTTCCTGTTCTGCACCATCCAGATTTCTCTAGACAATTCTTTTTAGAAGTGACTGCTTCCTCCATAGGATCTAGTGATGTTTTATTACAAAAAAGGTTCCAAGTGCAAGAGGTTTACCTGCAGAGCTTTTTCAAGCTCTTCTTCCCTGCCAAGAGGAATTACTGTATAGGAGATAGAGATGCAGGCCCAGCTGGTGGACTTCGAGGGCAGCCTAATAAGCTGTTTCATATCATGGAGGAAGAGGACGAGAAGAGGAAGGGGTGCATGATAATACAGTGTATTCAATACACCCTAAAAGCCTGATTTAAGTTTCCTTCATGTTAAGTCGCTTTCCTCTGGTGGAGTACAGAAGTAAGGGGCAATCCAGGCCTTGTTCATTTTGATAAGCGTCAACCTGTCAGCATTGTCAGTTGACAGGCGGATGCGCTTATCAGTAATTATGCCCCCAGTGGCACTAAATACCCGCTCAGACAAAACGCTGGTGGCAGGGCAGGCCAGCACCTCCAAGGCGTAGAGCGCCAGTTCGTGCCACGTGTCCAGCTTAGACACCCAATAATTATACGACACAGAGGGATCACTGAGGACATTGACACGGTCAGCTACGTACTGCTTTACCATCTTCCAAAACTTTTCCCTACTTGTGACACTAGACCGCTCATCAGGGTGAGGGTGCTGGCAGGGTGTCATGAAACTGTCCCAGGCCTTGGAGAGTGTCGCCTTGCCTCTGTTGGAACTGCTCAGTTTCCCAAGGAACTACGTACTCTGCCTAGGGGCCTTCTGGTATTGCAACATTTTACTTGTCCTCTCCACCACAGGAATTAGAGATGGGAAGTTCTCTTTGTAGCGGGGGTCAAGAAGGGTGACAGGTAATCCGTGTTGCCTAATATGCGTATAACATCCAAACACAGAAGGCTACTCAGCCAATTTAACCCCTTTCTTGCTCCCAACTATCATATAGAATAAAACTTAACTTTTATTATTTTTATATTCCTAATAATAACAATAGAAAGGAGAACTCTAGTCCCTCCACATTTAAAACTCACGCACTGGGTGTGCGATTACTGCGTATGACATAGGATTAGGAACCAGGGTGTACTGTCATTAGGGTGCAACACACCTCTATACTAATACTATCGCACACTTCCAGGCTGTTTTAAAAACACCAATCACTACTGCCCCCAACATGTTTCGCCAGATAACTGGCTTCATCAGGGGTAACGGGCAGGAATGGTAGGTAGCGCTTACAGGAAGACCTATATAGTACCTAGCTCCTCCTTCCTTAAATCTCCACCAATGCGCACATCACTAAACTATTTTTATCTCTCAACCAGGACCTTTCCACTGACATTCACTCTAGTCAGATGTATTCAATACCTTTAGATGACTGGTTACCTGGATTTTGTCACGAGGAGGCCGTCTTCTGACGTGCTGCGCACCTCAAGGCTCCGCTCCGACTTGGAATTATCTCAGTCCGCTTACCGTTCCATCGCGCCTGCGCCCGCGCCGTCCTCTGGCTCTTTGCGCAGAAGGATGCTGCGCTCCAACTTAGAAGAGAAAGTAGGTAGAAATCTACTCCAGTGCGGCTGCGCAGGCACTTAGAAATTATCTACTTGTTATCAAGCCTACATCTATATTTGGACACATCTCAGATGCCATTTTCTGGATTTATTATATTCTGATAACATTCAACACGGCTAACTTAATAAACTATTCAATGCTCTTTGCACTTAATATTACCTAACTCAATAATTAAATATTCTGCAGTTAACCGGGGGGTAACTATATTCAGTATCTCAGTAATGATAACACCTAGGATAGAGATGTTTTTATCACTACTCCTTCATACAGTCTGTATACTAGAGTAACCTGCAGAAAAAATGCTAATAGTCAGCGGTGATGGTGGCTTTCAGGAGGAGAAAGTAAACTCAAATTTTATTAATACAAGTGATATTCACACTGGTCTTCCTACGCACTGGATGGGAACTTGATCCCTCTTTCTTCTCGATATAGAATGTTACTCACTTATTATGAACCAAAATATAAGTATTCTTTGTGCTTCTTTTACAAAAATTAGGAAAATGTAAAACCTTCATTTAAACCATTTGGGCTCAGGCTTTCCAGCCTGTAGATCCATTTTGTCTCTTCCTGTAGAAGGATTCAATCCAGATTCCCCCTCCTCACTCCTAGGGTCCTCTTACTCACTCCACGAAATCTGAGGCAGGACAGATCGCCCCCATGGTACTGTCTAACATGTCTTGAAATTTACATATCTGCTTTGGTTCTGATGCTACTTATATGTTGGCAGATTCTTTGCCGAAATTCCTGTGTAGTCTTGCCCACATATAGTTTGGGGCATGGATACTGTGCAACATACACTATGCCCTTTGTCTGGCAGTTGATAAAGTGTCTGATCTCATACTTTACACCATTAACTGGATTGATGAAATGTTTAGTTTTTAGGACAAGGCCACAAGGGTAGGTACCCACTAAACTAGATTTCAACCAAGTACAAGGGGAGGGAGTCTGGAAGTGACCGTGCACCAATTTGTCTTTAATTATCTCCTCTCCTGTACGTAAGACTGGGGTAGGGGGATAGAACTTCCTTCAGATCGTCATCGGCTCTTAAGATGTGCCAATGTCTCTGCAGGATACTCTTAACTTTCCCACTATGTGAGTCAAATGTGCCAATACATCTAATTAGTTGTTGTGGGTTCAATGGCTTATCTCTAATTAGATCTTTACGATCAGTCATGTTCGCCCTACGATAGGCACGATGCAGTATTTTTTTGGGGTACCCTCTCTCTATGAATCTGTGATACAAGGTATTGCACTCTTTTTGAAAACTTAAATCATCTGAACAATTCCTCCTGACTCTAAGATATTGGCCAGTCGGTATACCACGTTTAAAGGGCAGAGGATGGCAACTTCCCCAATGGTGGAGACTGTTAGTTGATGTCGGCTTACGATATACTTCTGTTTGAATGCTGCCTCCAGAATCAACCGAAATCACAAGGTCTAGAAATGTAAGGAGCTGCTCGTGTATCTCTGAAGTGAATCTCATCCCTATCTCATTTATATTTAGTTCCTGTACAAATCTGTGAAAACAATCAATAGTGCCATCCCAAAATAAAATGTGCTTAGTGTACTCAGAGAAAGAGTCTGTGAATACAATAGTGCCTCCCACTACCTTAAGGAAGGAGGAGCTAGGTACTATATAGGTCTTCCTGTAAGCGCTACCTACCATTCCTGCCCGTTACCCCTGATGAAGCCAGTTATCTGGCGAAACATGTTGGGGGAAGTAGTGATTGGTGTTTTTAAAACAGCCTGGAAGTGTGCGATAGTATTAGTATAGAGGTGCGTTGCACCCTAATGACAGATTAGCAAATAGTGCAACTAAGGGTAGAGATCCAGGACTGTGCACACCCTGGTTCTTAATCCTATGTCATAATCAGTAATCGCACACCCAGTGCATGAGTTTTAAATGTGGAGGGACTAGATTTCTCTTTTCTATTGTTATTATTAGGAATATAAAAATAATAAAAGTTAAGTTTTATTCTATATGATAGTTGGGAGCAAGATAGGGGTTAAATTGGCTGAGTAGCCTTCTGTGTTTGGATGATATGTTCACCCCTTCTCCCAACTGGGTCATTTTTTGCTTTTGTTCTAATATGCGTATAACGCGCGGGTCACGGGAAAGGCAGCCTAGCATGAAGTCAGCCATGTGTGCCAGAGTCCCAACAGACAAGGCTTCACTCTCTCCACCAGGAGTATCACTCTCAATATCCTCCTCGTCCTCTTCCTCCTCTTCAGCCCATCCACGCCGAAGAGATGGTATAAACGTGGTATGCCCACCCTGTGTAGCGGTGGCAACCGTCTCCTCCTCCTCCTCCAATTGGCGCTGAGAAGACGAAACGAGGGTGGTCTGGCTATCACCCTGTGTAGGGTCTTCCCCCATTTCCACCTCTTCCACACGCAGAGCATCGACCTTTATTGTGAGCAGCAAGCTTTTTAGTAGACACAGAAGTGCGATGGTTACGCTGATAATGGCATTATCGCCGCTCACCATCTGTGTAGATTCATCAAAGTTGCGTAACACCTCACAGAGGTCAGACATCAATGCCCACTCGTCGCTTGTGAAGAGCGGAAGCTGACTAGAAAGGCGCCGACCGTGTTGCAGCTGGTATTCTACTACTGCTCTCTGCTGCTCACAAAGCCTGCTCAACATGTGTAAGGTGGAATTCCATCGCGTGCCCAGGTCGCACAGCAGTCGGTGAGCCGGCAACCGCAAGCGCTGCTGCAGGGTTGCCAGGCCGGCTGAAGCTGTCGGTGACTTGCGGAAATGGGCACACAGGCTACGCACCTTCACCAGTAGCTGAGACAAATTGGGGTATGTTTTCAGAAACCACTGTTGAATACATGGGCCAGGCATGGTATGTGTGGGAGGTTGGCCAGCTCCAAAGCAGCTACCAAGTTGCGGCCGTTATCGGATACAACTATGCCTGGCTGCAGGTTGACTGGCGGGAGCCACAGCTCAGTCTGTTCCCTTATGCCATGCCACAGCTCTGCGGCGGTGTGCTGTTTGTCACCCAGCAAATAAGCTTCAGCACGACCTGTTGCCGCTTACCGACTGCTGTGCAACACTGCTTCCAGCTACTGACAGAAGTCTGAGTGGTGCTGCAAGATGGCAATTCTGCATAGGAAGAAGTGGAGAAGAAGGGGGAGGAAGAGAAGGAGGGGTTGCAGCCGCTACTATAGGTGGCAGTGGAAATCTGGATGGAAGTAGGGCCCGCAATCTTTGGCATGGGTAGCACCTGGGCCATCCCAGGGGACGACTCGCTCCCAGCCTCCACAACGTTCACATAGTGTGCCGTCAGGGAAATGTAGCGTCCCTGGCCACAAGCACTTGTCCATGTGTCAGTTGTTAGGTGGACCTTGCCAGTAACTGCGTTGGTCAGGGCCCGGGTTATGTTTCTGTACACATGCTGGTGTAAGGCAGGGACGGCACACTGGGAAAAATAGTGGCGGCTGGGGACTGCATAACGAGGGACAGCCGCCGCCATCAGGCTGCGAAAGTCCTCAGTGTCTACAACATTTCCAGGGCCAGCAACTTGGAAAGTTGCACGTTTAGAGCGATAGCCTGTGGGTGGGTGGCAGGGTATTTGCGCTTGCGTTCAAATGCCTGTGGTAAAGACATTTGAACACTGCGCTGGGACATTGAAGTGGACGTGCTGGCTGATGTTTCCTGCGAAGATCCAGGTGCAGGGCGGGAGGCATCTGGGACTGCGTCTTGGACAGCACGTAACAGAGGGGAAGAGGAGGCAGTGGTGTGACCTGCAGACACAGATCGTGGACCCAGGCGTTCAGCCCACCTTTTAGGGAGCTTTGTTGACATGTGTCGGATTATGCTGGTGGTGGTCAGGTTGCTGGTGTTTACGCCCTTGCTCATCTTGGTACGGCACAGGTTACAAATTACAATCCGTTTATCCTCAGCACTTTTCTCAAAAAACCGCCAGACTGCGGAACACCTAACCCTTAGCAAGGGAGCTGGCCGCAAGGGGCTGCTCCGGGCAACAGTGGCGGGCCTGGTTGTCGTGGCCTGCCTTCTCCCTTTTTCTACCCCACTGCCTCTTCCAGCCTGTTGCGCTGCTGCGGATCCTTCCCCCTCTGTACTGCTGTCCTTGCTTGGCTTGCCACCTTCCCAGGTCAGCTATTTCGTCTTCCACCACCTCCTCTTCCACATCCTCACTCTGCTCCTCCTACTGACATGGTGAACTAACAAGAACCTGACTTAACTGCGTCTCATCCTCATCCACAACCTCTTGAGACACTAATTGTCCTTGACTTATTGGCAACTGTGTCTCATCATCCACCTCGGGAGAAAATACTTGTCGTTCCCCACCGTCATCGTCTTCAGACTGTGTTTGCTCAATAGGTTGGGAATCAGGGCACAATATCTCCTCATGTCCCACTTCAAGCAGCCTTGGCAAGAGGCCTAAGCCAAGGGACGGTGATAAAAAAAGTTCCGCGGAATATCCCAATGTGGGATCTCTTCTTTGCCCAGACTCTGCATGGTGGGAGGAAGGAGGATCAGGGTGAGGATGCGGTTGCCCAGACTCTTGGCTACTGAGACTGGAATTTGTGGAAGAAGGGGTGGTGCTGAACTGACTGGAAGCACTATCACCTGCAATCCAACCGACTATCTGCTCACACTGCTGTGGCGACAAGAGTTGCGTCTTGCGCCACCCTTCAAACTGTGACATGAAGCTAGGAGTTTTGGATGACTTTGTTTCTTGGGCTCTGCCAGCAGGCTCAGTTTCACCGCACCCAGAGCCATGGCCTCTGCGTTTACCATCAGCAGCACGGCCACTTCCCCGTCCCTTAGTGCTCGCCTTGCGCATATTGTATAGTATATATGCAACTTGGTCACATATACAGTACTGCAGATTTTTATTAACTGTATGATCAGAAAAATTTTAAAGACTGTCCAATATTCCAAATGCGCTAATGTTATAGGGCGGCACCAAATAAGGAACTGCAGCCTAAATTAACAATATTAAATACGGAGGTCAGCTACAGAGAATTTTGAACGGTTGTAATACGCTGTGCACCTAGCGTTACTGACAGGGCACACCGGGTTTTTTTGGACACCGGCAAAAATTTTTAAAAAAGACGTATTTCACAAGGGACTTTGGTCTTTTTTGAACAGTGAAATTCGATCTACCCGCCCAAATCTTATCCCTATTGTTTAATTCCCTCCTTGGGAAAATTGAACCACAGCAGCAAATGAGGAAGTGCGGCCTAAATTAACGGTATTAAATACGAAGGTCAGCTACAGAGAGTTTTGAACGGTTGTAATCAGGGGCGTAGCTAAAGGCTTATGGGCCCTGGTGCAAGAGTCCAGCTTGGGCCCCCCCCCTAGCTTTTCTGGCGGCCAAGTCAAAAATTGAACCCCCCCATGCCAAATTCTCACCCTAACCTTTTCCCTCCTAACATTACGTATATCACTACAGAACATACAGGGTAAGGCTACATTCACACGACAGTTTTTGTGGCTCAGATGCGGACCCATTCACTTCAATGAGCACTGTGTGCTGTCCGCATTTGTATGTCCATTCCTATTTTTGTCCGTTTTGCGGACAAGGACAGGCATTGTTACAGTGGATCTGCAAAAAAACGGATGCCATACGGAACATCATCCTTTTTTTGCGGATCTGCAATTTGCAGACCGCAAAACACAACATTCGTGTGAATGTAGCCTAATATAGCGCCTCATACCTCTTACATCCAGTGACGTCTCCTCTGATGTAGATCTTCTCTTTCCTCATCTTCTCCTTTCAGACCAGATGCCATTTTTCAGCCATTTCTCATCTCTGCAGTTTGACAGAAAAAAATCTTAGTTTACTACTTTTCCATCATCCTCCCGTCTTCTGGACAAATCATCCTACCACCCCCAGTACTGTGCCACTAGTACCACACAGATAGTGCCCTTCAATAATTATTGGCACACAGTGTCCTAAAATAACTGCGCCTAGCAAATAGTGTCCCTGACAGTAATAGTGTAAACATAACGTCCCCCAGAAATAACTGCGCTGATACTGTGCCAGGGTGCCCCCCACAGTAATAGTGCCCCCAAAGTCCCAACTAATAATTCTCTGCCAGAGTGCACTTGTTAGTAATAGTGCCCCCAACAGTACTAATGTCCCCACTGTGCCCCAGAAGTAGTAATGCTTCCAATGTGCCAGTAAGAAGTTCCCCCAATAATGTGCCAGAAGTGCCCCCAAAATTTCACCCCAATAATGTGCCAGTAAGAAGTGCTCCCCACCCATAGATGCCCCCCAAATTATGTGCTAGTAAGAAACGCCCCAATAATGCGCCAGAAGTTCCCCCCATTGATTCCCCCCCAAAATCATGTGCCAGTAAGAAATGCACCCAGTGCCCCATATGCCAGTAAGAAATGCCCCAGTGCCAGTAAAAATGCCCCCAGTGCCCCATGTGCCAGTAAGAAATGCCCCAGTGCCCCTATGTGCCAGAAAAATGCCCCCAGGCCAGTAAAAATGCCCACAGTGCTCCCATGCAATAAAGAAATGCCCCCATGTGCCAGTAAGAAATGCCCCCATGTGCCGGTAAGAAATGCCCCCCAGTGCCCCATGTGCCAGTAAGAAATGCCCCCAGTGCCCCATGTGCCAGTAACAAATGCCCCCAGTGCCCCCATGTGCCAGTAAAAATGGCCCCAGTGCCTGTAATAATGCTCCCAGTGCCAGTAAAATGCCCCCAGTGCCCCCATGTGCCAGTAAAAATGCCCCATGTGCCAGTAAAAATGCCCCCAGCGCCCCCATGTGCCAGTAAAAATGCCGCCATGTGCCAGTAAAAATGCCCCAGTGCCAGTAAAATGCCCCCAGTGCCCCATCTGCCAGTAAAAATGCCCCCAGTGCCCCCATGTGCCAGTAAAAATGCCCCCAGTGCCAGTAAAAATGCCCCCAGTGCCCCCATGTGCCAGTAAAAATGCCCCCAGTGCCCCCATGTGCCAGTAAAAATGCCCCCAGTGCCAGTAAAATGCCCCCATGTGCCAGTAAAAATGCCCCCAGTGCGCCCATGTGCCAGTAAAAATGCCCCCAGTGCCCCCATGTGCCAGTAAAAATGCGCCCAGTGCCAGTAAATGCCCCCAGTGCCCCCATGTGCCAGTAAAAATCCCCAAGTGCCCCCATGTGCCAGTAAAAATGCCCCCAGTGCCAGTAAAAATGCCCCCAGTGCCCCCATGTGCCAGTAAAAATGCCCCCAGTGCCAGTAAAATGCCCCCGGTGCCCCCATGTGCCAGTAAAAATGCCCCCAGTGCCCCCATGTGCCAGTAAAATCCCCCAGTGCCCCCATGTGCCAGTAAAATGCCCCCAGTGCCCCCATGTGCCAGTAAAAATGCCCCCATGTGCCCCTAAAATGCCCGCCCAGTGCCCCCAATAGAGCTCCGGTCCGTGCTACAATAAAAAAATTAACACTAATACTTACCTCCATCAGGCTGGCAGGCCTCTTCCGGCCCGTGTCCTGCGCTGTACGGCTCAGGCGGCGCGATGACGTCATCGCGCCGCCTGAGCCGGCCTCTGATAGGCTGCAGGCCTAGTGCCTGCAGCCTATCAGAGGAACGGGCAGGGGAGACGCTTCTCCCTCCCCTGCCCCGCAGTACAATACAGGCATCTGTATCGCCGTCCTGAGGATGTATGGTGTCTTCTCAACTCTCTCCTGACTGCTGAGTTCAGGGAGATAAGGATTGAGAAGGTTGGATTCCATTGCCCGATTCCTTTGTTATTGGGGAGACAAGGTGTCCCCAGGGGATTTTGCAGTGACCTTTTCATCTATCCCTTCATTAGATTTACATGCTTGGCTCATGTGCATGAGGGGTTCAGGAGATCTAGATGAACACTAGAGATGAGCAAATCATTCAAAATTCGCTTCGGAAATTCGCAAATAATCGATTAATTTTTGATAAGATTCGTTAATACGAATTTATTCGGTCAAATTTGCGTTCAAAAATAATCGTTGTTTTTGCAAACATTCCTATACAAATTTACGAACATACAGTCAGTGTTGTTAAAAGTACGCAATACGTAAGCATTAGCGTACAAAGTGAGTACGAATCCCTAGCATACTATTGACTCGCGACTGTGTGGGTGTACACAATTTCTGGAGCTGTATCTTGCATGATGACATCACGAAAAAAAGTTTTGTTGCTTATTTACAGTACTACATTTTCCTTTCTCAGAACATTGAACATCTAAAGGTAATATGTTTACAGACATTAGGGACACATTGAATTACAATGTATAAAACAGCCAGTCATCAACATATTATTCATAGAAAGTTAAAGTAACTTTTTTATTCATTGTTTTACATTCTCATCCATCCAACTAACCAGTAAAAGCTTTTACACAATTGACAATTATTAATAGAAATTATTACATTACTAGATGAAATACAAATGCCATAGAATCTCAAGATGTTTTCAACTTAAGAGTTTACAATTGTGATGATATAATAATGGGATGAATATAAGCATTGCGGATATAATCACACAAAATATAATTCATAATATACCAATTGCCATATACCATGATTGTTCTTCACATCTATATTAATATCAAAACATACAGATAAGTGAAACAGATAAAAAATCAATAATAGCCATGATTGGAGATCGTGATTAAAATTAAGATCATACCATGAGACCAATAAAGTGACTCGTGCACCCAATTCATAGTAATTAATGGAAGTACAGTGGTGTTAGGAGACTCAGGTGCGCTCACCACAAGAGGGTCAACATGATGTTCAAAGAGCTCCAACTCCAGCATTCAAAGGGTACTGCGCATGTCCGGATGATGTCACATATGGAAAGGAACCGGCAGAACGAAGGCAGCAGCTGAAGCATGTGCAATAAAGCACAAATAACACAGCTGCCATATTGGTCGAGGAAATTTGATCCTTAGATATCAGCACATGCGCAGAAGCTGCATCGGAACTGTAATCACCATCTTAGATACTGGATCAAATATAAAATAAATGCAGGAGAGTATATACTAAAAGCGACAAAAGGCAGGCAAATAAGGCTCACATAGGGGACTCCTGGAGCCATAATTGGGCTAATAAACCACAAGACAATAGGAAAAAGAAATGCATACCCACACGGGAACGCACATCACCACAGAAGGAGGTCCAAGCGTGGAACTCCATATAGATAGTTGTACCAGGACCAACTCCCTAGTCCTAAAATGGTATAAACGCCTGTGAGGGATATCCTCATTCATCATTATCACCTACAGAAAATGTAGACCACATGTATTAAGATGTACAGTAAACACTTCCCTGTGACAAAACTAGACACATCAGTAAACCATATAAAGAAAAGACATAACTGTGAATCGATCATTTGGTGAGTGACAGTAGTTTCGATTTCTCCATAAATCGACTGTAAAAAAAAGAAGAAAAAAGGGAAAATTATTTTCAGCAAGATAAACAAAAGTATTTTTGAAAAAAATAAATAAGATCCTAAGAACTACCGACAACAGGGAGAGCGAATATTACATTCATGAAGGAATAGGGGCAATCCTACAGATTACAACAAAACCTCAAGTTTATAATCTACATTGAGACTATTGGGTCTAAGATAGTTAAGTCTATGGATCCACAGCAATTCTTTTTTCTTTAACATGCTAATATGGTTACTGCACATGGTCAATGAAACAACATCTTAGATCTTTTTCTGAGTGTTTAAACTCAGTGAAATGTTTAGAAACAGGTAAATCAAGACGCTTTATGAATTGTTAATTACTTGTAATCATAGTATTTGATTCACATCCCTATATATATCTTGTATCATGATCCTGTTCTTTGCTTGTGAAAGGCTGTATTGTTGAGCTGAAACGTTACTGTTACCACAAGGGTGAATAAACGACTTCATTTTCTTTTTAAGAGTGCTGCCCTTTTTTACTTTCATATATATATATATATATACTAGCAGAAAGACCCGGCTTCGCCTGGGTATATTTCATCTATTTCATTTAATGTTTCTGTGTGTCGTTGCAGAGAGAAAGTCAATGCAGCTGACAGAAATTGATTTTTACCTTTATTTTTTCAATCCCTATTGGCTGCGGAGTGGGAGGGGGCATAGTTTAATGAGACACGGAGGGGGGGAGTTTAAGTCCTTCATTTCAGGGTGGCCTGAATTATAGGTTAATGCCATGGTAATTTGAGGAAACACAATGAGTAGCAGTGGAAGAAAACATTGCTTTGCGCGGGTAAATTTAATCTATTTCATTTAATGTTTCTGTGTGTCGTTGCAGAGAGAAAGTCATCCTCCCTCCCATCCCTGCAGCTGACAGATGTTGATTTTTACCTTCAATTGTTCAATCTCCATTGGCTGCGGAGCGGGAGGGGTCATGGCCTGACTGAGTCGGGGGCGTGACGTTGCAAGACCTGGGGCGGGGTTTTAAGTCCTTCTTTTGATGGTGGCCAGAATTACAGGTCGATGCCATGGTAATTTATGAGGACACGCCATGGGTAACAGTGGAAGAAACCATTGCTTTGCACGGGTATATTTAATCTATTTCATTTAACGTTTCTGTATGTTGTTGCAGAAAGAAATCCAACTTCCCTCCCACCCCTGCAGCTGACAGAAGTTGATTTTTACCTTCATTTTTTCAATCCCCGTTGGCTGCGGAGTGGGAGGGGGCGTGGCCTGACAGAGTCGGAGCGTGGTTTCCCGAGATCTGGGGCGGGGGTCAGAGTGTCATGAATTACAGGTCGATGACATGGTAATTTATGGGGACCCGCAATGGGTAGCAGTGGAAAAAAACATCTTTTATTAGTACTGAATGGTCGTAGTCTAAAATTAGTCAATTTCATCTACGATTTTTGTGTGTCGTTGCAAAGAGAAATTCACCCTCCCACCCCTGCAGCTGATTTTTTTCAATCCCTGTTGCCTGCGGAGTGGGAGGGGGCGTGGCCTGGAAGAGTTGGGGGTGTGGATTATCAAGATGCTTCGAACGGTTGTAGTCTGAAATTAGTCTATTTCATCTAAAATTTTGTGTGTCGTTGCAGAGAGAGATTCACCCTCCCACCCCTGCAGCTGACAGAAGTTTATTTTTCCCTTCATTCTTTCAATCCCTGTTGGCTGCGGAGTGGGAGGGGGCATGACCTGACAGAGTTGGGGGTGTGGCTTAGCAAAGCGCTTCGTATAGGTGATTTAATCTATTTCATTTAATGTTTCTGTGTGTCGTTGCAGAATGGCTGCAGAGTGGGAAGGGGCATGGTCTGACAGAGTTGGGGGCGTGACTTAGCAAGACAATTCGAACAGTTGTAGTCTATAATTAGTCTATTTCATCTAAAATTTTTGTGTGTTGTTGCAGAGAGAAATTCACCCTCCCACCCCTGCAGCAAACAGAAGTTTATTTTTACCTTTATTTTTTCAATCCCCGTTGGCTGCAGAGTGGGAGGGGGCGTGACCTGACAGAGTCGGGGGCGTGGATTAGCAAGACACTTCGCATGGGTGGATTTAATCTATTTTATTTAATGTTTGTGTGTTGTTGCAGAAAGAAAGTCAACCTCCCACCCATCCCTGCAGCTGACAGAAGTTGATTTTTACCTTTATTTTTTCAATCTCTGTTGGCTGCGGAGTGAAAGGGGGTGTGGCCTGACAGAGTTGGGGGTGTGGCTTAGTGAGACCTGGGGCGGGGGTTTTAAGTAGCTGATTTTTTTCAATCCCTGTTGCCTGCGGAGTGGGAGGGGGCATGGCCTGGAAGAGTTGGGGGTGTGGATTATCAAGATGGTTCGAACGGTTGTAGTCTGAAATTAGTCTATTTCATCTAAAATTTTGTGTGTCATTGCAGAGAGAGATTCACCCTCCCATCCCTGCAGCTGACAGAAGTTTATTTTTCCCTTCATTCTTTCAATCCCTGTTGGCTGCGGAGTGGGAGGGGGCATGACCTGACAGAGTTGGGGTGTGGCTTAGCAAAGCGCTTCGCATAGGTGCATTTAATCTATTTCATTTAATGTTTCTGTGTATCATTGCAGAATGGCTGCGGAGTGAGAGGGGGCGTGGCCTGACAGAGACGGGGCGTGGCTTAGCAAAAGGCTTCAAACGGTTGTAGTCTATAATCAGTCTATTTCATCTAAAATTTTTGTGTGTCGTTGCAGAGAGAAATTCACCCTCCCACCCCTGCACTTCGCATGGGTGGATTTAATCTATTTTATTTAATGTTTGTGTGTGTTGTTGCAGAAAGAAAGTCAACCTCCCACCCATCCCTGCAGCTGACAGAAGTTGATTTTTGCCTTTATTTTTTCAATCTCTGTTGGCTGCGGAGTGAAAGGGGGTGTGGCCTGACAGAGTTGGGGGTGTGGCTTAGTGAGACCTGGGGCGGGGGTTTTAAGTACTTCTTTTAGGGTGGCCTGAATTAAAGGTCAATACCATGCTTATTTATGAGCCCACGCAATAGGCAGCAGTGGAGCAAAACATCTTTTATTACTACTGAACTGTAGTAATAGAAAAAAACATAAGTTATATTTATGGTAACCGGAATACCTTTAACAGTGTCAGTAAATAGAAATGGATGAGATCCTCAGCTGCTGATAATTACCTGGTTGTTATGGAAACCTGCCCTCCCTGTGTGGCTTTGCAGAGAATGGCAGTTGGAGTTTAAAACCAAAGCTCCCAGTTGTAATGTTGGCTAATGGAGATCATATTTTGGGAATATCTCGGGAACGGTACGTCCTAGAGAGATGATACCTGGTCTAAAACCTTCCCGGACACCTGATGTACCTGTGTGCCGAATTTGGTTAAAATCGGTCCAGTAGTTTGGTCGCGCATAGAGAACAGACAGACAGACAGACAGAATATATATATATATATATATATATATATATATATATATATATATATATATAAATATTAGAGATGAGCGAGCACTAAAATGCGCGGGTGCTCGTTATTCGAGTCGAACTTTTCTCGATGCTCGGGTGCTAGTTTCGAATAACGAACCCCATTGAAGTCAATGGGAGACTCGAGCATTTTTGCAGGGGACCAAGGCTCTGCCTAGGGAAGGCTGGGTGAAAACCTGGAAACCTCAGAAAATGATGGAAACACCACGGAAATGGACAGGAAACAGCAGGGACAGCATGCATGGATGCCTCTGAGGCTGCCTAATCCCACCATTACCCCAAATTCTCCTAGTGGGGCATGTGTGGTATCGATTCTTCTCAGTTTAATACCGTATACGTCCCCTATCTTGGGACCCTATATTTCATGGATTTTTCGACCACAGAAAACGGAAAAAGAGCTTGCTCTGGCCAGGGGAGTGTCTTTCCTACTGCAGCTAAGGGGATGTGTCCATGCTCTGCCTATCACAGGTCAGGAGGCAATTAAAAGAACAAAAAAAAAATCAGTACAATATCTAATACGTCCCCTATCCGGGTAAATTGTTTGGAGAGAGGGCCTGTAGGTGGGGGGCAGGCTGGGGGGAAGGAGGTTTCGCTGGAAGAGCCAGAGGAGTGCTCCCTGGGCTAGCATGTGTGGTGGTGACAACAGCCGGATGGATTTGGAAAAACTCTAGCATCAACCGGTACGGTATTGATTCTTCTCAGTTTAAAATCGTATACGTTCCCCTTCTTGGGACCCTATATTTCATGGATTTTTCGACCACGGAAAAGAAAAAAGAGCTTGCTCTGGCCAGGGGAGTGTCTTTCCTACTGCAGCTAAGAGGATGTGTCCATGCTCTGCCTATCACAGGTCAGGAGGCAATTAAAAGAAGAAAAACAAAAAACATCAGTACAATATCTAATACGTCCCCTATCCGGGTAAATTGTTTGGAGAGAGGGCCTGTAGGTGGGGGGCAGGCTGGGGGGAAGGAGGTTGAGCTGGAAGAGCCAGAGGACTGCCCCCTGGGCTAGCGTGTGTGGTGGTGACAACAGCCGGAATGGATTTGGAAAAACTGTAGCATCAACCGGTACGGTATCGATTCTTCTCAGTTTAATACCGTATATGTCCCCTATCTTGGGACCCTATATTTCATGGATTTTTCGACCACGGAAAACGGAAAAAGAGCTTGCTCTGGCCAGGGGAGTGTCTTTCCAACTGCAGCTAAGGGGACGTGTCCATGCTCTGCCTATCACAGGTCAGGAGGCAATTAAAAGAGGAACAAAAAAAAACATCAGTACAATATCTAATACGTCCCCTATCCGGGTAAATTGTTTGGAGAGAGGGCCTGTAGGTGGGGGGCAGGCTGGGGGGAAGGAGGTTTCGCTGGAAGAGCCAGAGGAGTGCCCCCTGGGCTAGCGTGTGTGGTGGTGACAACAGCCGGAATGGATTTGGAAAAACTGTAGCATCAACCGGTACGGTATCGATTCTTCTCAGTTTAATACCGTATATGTCCCCTATCTTGGGACCCTATATTTCATGGATTTTTCGACCACGGAAAATGGAAAAAGAGCTTGCTCTGGCCAGGGGAGTGTCTTTCCAACTGCAGCTAAGGGGACGTGTCCATGCTCTGCCTATCACAGGTCAGGAGGCAATTAAAAGAGGAACAAAAAAAAAACATCAGTACAATATCTAATACGTCCCCTATCCGGGTAAATTGTTTGGAGAGAGGGCCTGTAGGTGGGGGGCAGGCTGGGGGGAAGGAGGTTTCGCTGGAAGAGCCAGAGGAGTGCCCCCTGGGCTAGCGTGTGTGGTGGTGATAACAGCCGGATGTAGTTAGAATGACGACGCAGGACCCCAACTTAAAAATTTAGCATCAACCGGTACAGTCGTAAATTATGAGATTGATCAAGTGTGGTATGTCTTCTATGTATACTACTCAGTTTAATACCGTATATGGCAGCTATCCGGAAAAATAGTTTGGAGAGAGAGAAAGATAGGACAAAGACATACATTGTTTGGAGAGAGGGCCTGTAGGTTGGGTTGCAGGCTGGGGGGAAGGAGGTTGAGCTGGAAGAGCCAGAGGAGTGCCCCCTGGGCTAGCGTGTGTGGTGGTGACAACAGCCGGATGTAGTTAGAATGACGACGCCGGACCCCAACTTAAAAATTTAGCATCAACCGGTACAATTGTCAATTATGAGCTCGATCAAGTGTGGCATGACTTTTTAGATGGAGATTGCATGTGGTCACGTACTCCCTGGAACCCCATAGTCACCCCTTCTCTGATGTGCTAGCCCAGAACATTCTCTGCCCCAATTCGCAAGACCTTTTGCAGTCTCCGTGTGCTGACAGTAGGGATTTACCAGTGTTGTCTGAGGAGGTGGTGGACAATGGCGAGACACAGGTGTCGGGGGGTGAGGTAGTTGTATGGGAAGCAAGTTACAGTGGGGACTCCTTGGGGGGACTTTCTCATGATGGGACAGATTCAACTTGGGTGGATCAGGCACAGAAACAGATCAATTTTTTTGTGTTTATTTAACTTTTATTTAGCACAAATAACCACAGAGATATTTATTCGTTATCTTCGCTGCGCAGTCTGGCGTTGGGGTTCGTCACTTTGATGGCGAGCTGTGCCGCTCTCTCCACAATGGTCTTTAGGTTCTTAGATGGAGACGTTGTGGGCGATTTCTGCACAGAAGGACTTGTTGCTCATCAACAGAACCTCAAGCTCCTTGACATTGTGGACCAGGAATTTGCGGAACCCTGTGGGCAGCATGTGTTTGGTCTTCTTGTTTGCTCACCTACAGACATTTGACTGCTACCTCAATCTAACTTGGTCACTTGTTGGTGTCACTACGCTGTCACCATGCTGTGTCAGGCTTATGCCTACGTCGTGGGGCGGGGGATAGCACAGCAGTGCCAGCATGAGCAGTGGTGTCACCTGCAGGCGGTGATGGACCTTCGTTGCACCTAGTTGGGTGCTTCCCTACCATGTGATGGGCATGTGCCTCGCCTTTCTTGGTCTGGGTGAGCACAATTGCCATGAGGGTAACCACCAGGCTGTTGCAGGAGAATTTGGGGTAATGGTGGGATTAGGCAGCCTCAGAGGCATCCATGCATGCTGCCCATGCTGTTTCCTGTCCATTTCCGTGGTTTTTCCATCATTTTCTGAGGTTTCCAGGTTTTCACCCAGCCTTCCCTAGGCAGAGCATTGGTCCCCTGCAAAAATGCTCGAGTCTCCCATTGACTTCAATGGGGTTCGTTACTCGAAACGAGCACCCGAACATCGGGAAAAGTTCGACTCGAATAACGAGCACCCGAGCATTTTAGTTCTCGCTCATCTCTCTAGTAAGAAACGTACGCATTCTGCGTGAGGCGGGACAATGACGATACGCCCATGCAAGAGCGGGAAAGTGAAGATACGCCCCCCTCCGAACTGGAAAAAACCAGCCCGGCCCACCGGGATCTAATTGTTTTGCACGTATAGAGAGTGAAGACTCCTCCCTCAGTGCTCCACCCTCCTCTGAAGTCTGAACCAGTTTAGACCAGCACTGACCTCAGAGCAAGAGGCAAGCATCATGGCTAAAAAACAGCTGCGTCCAAATTGGAACGAGATGTATTTTGGAGACGACTTACATGAACAACCACCCGCTCAAGACATCAGGTTGTCAAAAGTCTGCCAGAGAAACCCAGTTTCAGTGCCTGTGTGTTCCTTACCTTCTGCTGAGGTTGCTGTTGCTGCGACTCATGAGGCGGCTGGAGCGTCTGCTTTGGCTTGTGTGGCTAGAGCGTCTGCTTTGGCTACTGTGGCTGGAACGTCTGCCTTGGCTCGTGTGGCTGGAACGTCTGCTTTGGCTCCTGCGGCTGGAACGTCTGCTTTGGCTCCTGTGGCTGGAACGTCTGCTTTGTCTCGTGTGGCTGGAATGTCTGCTTTGGCTCCTGCGGCTGGAACGCCTGCTTTGGCTCATGTGGCTGGAACGTCTGCTTTGGCTCATGCGGCGGAAGCGGCTGAAGCGTCCACTTCGTTGTCCAGGAGGAGATCCACCCCTTCCATACACCAGAACCCATTTGTTCCACCATCTGTGACGACCCATGCACAGACCCTCTGGGACTATAAAACCACAGTGGAGGACTGGGTCATACAGGTACTCGACCACCCTAGGCTGGGAGATCCTTCATTGGAACGGAGAAGGGGAACTGTGATTTGGTTTTCTGTTGGGAGAGGGTCTGGCTTCCTGCAGGATGATGAGAATGGAAAGGAGTATTTTGTGGGCCGCAGGTCGGTGAAACGGCCTTACCTGCCACAACATCGGCATAGCCTGTACGTAGGGGATCAGGTGGAGTACACCCCCATGGCGTCCCTGAAAGGCTCATTTGCGACCGGGATTACCCTCCTTTCAAAGTCTCTGGTGCCTACAACGGAACCAGAAGTGTGGCCAGATGAACCGCCAGGTCCAGGACGCTTGCACTGCTTGCAGGAGTTCCCAGATGGCGTCCTCCGGTTCAGGGAAAAGCCGCAGCCTCAGCCAGAGCCTCTGATTCCTGGACTACCAGCACTACCACCACCACAGACCTTACAGCTGGTTCAGCTGACCACGTTATCGTTCACCATCCAATCCACGGTGGCCCACCAATACCAGCTGCAGTGGAAGATGAAGCCAGCAGCAGCCAGGGAAGTTGGGGCTTCTTTCCTAGATGAAACCTTTCTGGAACCGCTGCAGCGGGAAGTCCTTACCCCTGTTGTCCCAGCAGGAGCATCCGGAAAAGCGAAAATGGCTGCAGCATGCGTCACCACCACCAGGACCCGGTCAAGTCCAACTTCAGGAAGAAGAGGGCACTGGAGTTCCACCACCACAGCGAGCATGGCCTACAAGAGGCAGGAGCGTCCTCTGATGAGCTTCAGCAGCAAGGAGGACAAGTCCTTCATATGAGGAACCCAACTACTGGCAGTGTCAAGGACACTGCAGGAGGACCTATGGGAGCCACACCATGGATTGCACCTGACGGGTGAGATGCTAGTTGGTAGTTGTTTTTGTTTAGTTTCTGTTGCCCCCGTTTGACTCCCCCCATTCTGTAGAAATTTCCCTGTTGTGCCGAAGTGTGGCTATTTTCCTTTTTACCCCCTTCTCAGGTTATTTGGGAGCCCCCTTTTCCAAAAAGGTTCTCTATTTGCTACTATTCTCTATTATCCATGTGGATTACACATTACCTGTTTGGATTACAATTTAACCTCACGTGGATTACAACTGAATTTTGGAATATGTGTTCCAGACAGACAGTATTTTATCATGCCAACTAGGATCCATAAGGAGAGACTCAAACGTACATCTGAGCCTTTTATGCTTGCAAATGTGAAATTGATTGCACTAAAATGTTTGCATACTTATGTCTTTGCTGTATTTTAGCTACACTGTTTTTAATGGTTCAGCACTTTAGCCCGTTGTGTGTATTCTTTTCCTGGTACTGCAATGTGTCCTATTATGCACTTATTGTACAGTGTTTTTAGTAAATTATTCACTTATTGATAGCTAGCAGCAGTGAGTACCTTATTTTTCTAGTTCATATGGACTGCCTCTAAAAATTGTACGCAGCGGCCTAGCCTCGTGTGTATGACGCAATCGCGCATCAATAGTAAACTAAGGATTCGTAAGCCCTTTTGTACGCTAATGCTCAGGTATTCCGTATTTTAACTACGCTGACTGTACGTATGTAATTTGGGCAGGAATGTTCGCCAAAAACTTGTGTTTTTTTTTACGTAGTTTCGACGAATAAGTTCGTTTAAATACGAATCTTGTCAGAAATTCATCAAATATTTGGCGAAGCAAATTTTGAATGATTCGCTCATCTCTACTCAGGACCCTGATCTAGCTCCCAGGTCCTGTTCAACACATAATCGTCGTCATAGTCCTCAACCTTCCTGCCACTTTTATAATACTGTTTTATGTTATTGTGGGCTCCTTGGCTTTACTTCCGATTCAACACAGCTATGGATGGGGTCCCCCTTCCTTCTCCTTATCACAGTCCAAACATTGACTGTTCTCATATAAGTTATTAACAGGTAAACTCTCTTGACTATGTTCTGTAGTGCATGATGGATCTGTGTTGTCTTTTCTTAGTAAAAAGAAGGCACACCACTAGTAGGGGGAAGTGATGATGAAGAGGATACAACTTAAAAGGCTTTGGGGTTGCAAGGAGGAGAGACAGTAGGAATGCTATGACACCTGGCTCCAAGGCATGGTGTCAGACTCAGAGGTGACCTCTACATCCTATGTGCTAAGATGCCGGTCTTAATAACCCCTATATATGGTGGTGGTGGTATTGTAGATTTTGCTTTATGTTTGGGATCATTGTCTTGTTGGAAGATAAATCTCCATCCTAGTCTCAGGTCTTTTGCAGACTCCAACAGGTTTTTATCCAGAATGGTCCTGTATTTGGCTCCATGCATCTTCCCATCAATTTTAACCATCTTCCCTGTCCCTGCTGATGAAAAGCAGGCCCAAACCATGATGCTGCCACCACCAGGTTTGACAGGGTGGATGGTGTTCAGGGTGATGAGCTGTGTTGCTTTTATGCCAAACATATCGATTTGCATTGTTTCCAAAAAGTTTGATTTTGGTTTCATCTGACCAGAGCACCTTCTTCCACATGTTTGGTGTGTCTCCCAGGTGGCTTGTGGCAAACTGTAAACGAGAATTTTTATGGATATCTTTGAGAAATGGCTTTCTTCTTGCCACTCTTCCATAAAGGCCAGATTTGTGAAATGTTCGTCTGATTGTTGTCCTATGGACAGACTCTCCCACCTCATCTCTGATCAGTCTTCTCCTTGTTTGAGATGAAAGTTTAGAGGGATGGCCAGGTCTTGGTAGATTTGCAGTGGTCTGATACTCCTTCCATTTCAATATGATTGCTTGCACAGTGCTCCTTGGGATGTTTAAAGCTTGGGAAATCTTTTGGTATCCAAATCCGGCTTTAAACTTCTCCACAACAGTATCCCGGACCTGCCTGGTGTGTTCCTTGGTCTTCATGATGCTCTCTGTGCTTTAAACAGAACCCTGAGACTATCACAGAGCAGGTGCATTTATATGGAGACTTCATTACACACAGGTGGATTCTATTTATCTTCATCAGTCATTTAGGACAACATTGGATCATTCAGAGATCCTCAATGAACTTCTGGAGTGAGTTTTCTGAACTGAAAGTAAATGGGTCGAATAATTTTGCATGCCTAACTTTTCAGTTTTATTATTACAAAAAAAGTTTGATCCAATAAATTTCGTTCCACTTCACAATTGTGACCCACTTGTTGTTGATTCTTCACCAAAAATTTAAAATGTTATATCTTTTTGTTTGAAGCCTGAAATGTGGCAAAAGGTTGAAAAGTTCCAGGGGGCCGAATACTTTCGCAAGGCACTGTACGTCACTCAGCCTAGGGAAAGCTGTGAGAAGGCCACAGTGCACACAGGAAACAGCTGATCATCTGAATCCTGAATCGGACGCCCACCAATCAGATACTGATGAACTATCCAGAGGATAGGTCATTAGTATTTGTCTCAGAAAACCCCTTGAACATGAACATACATATGCCCTGAACACACAGAGGGTGGGCCCTCAGAATCATTTCCTCTAGCGGGCAAAAGGAAATTCAGTCCCACGCTGAATGAATCTGCTTGGGCCTATAACGATCATAAAGCTATTCTTTCATGTATTTGCTGTTAGGAAGTGAATCTGCATGTGATTTTATATGCTGCAAAGGAGATTTCCTAAGCAGAATACACTCAAATTCACTTTTTAAAAGTGGCAAGGAAAAAGGATGTGGCTAATAAGAATTGTAAAATTCAGAAAATGTATTAAAGATTCAGTGCAAATTATTAGTGTACAAGTATGAGAAATGTCTCTAAGGTATCTGAGAGTTGCCACATGTGCCGGTTTGATACATTTTGTGCAATTTGCTCCATTTTCACTGATTTCTATAGTCATGCAATTTATGAAACTATAGAAATCATAGACAATACTCCACCACTGTATGTGATGCATTTATTTATTAATGGGATCATAGGATGACATTTTTATACATTTAAAAGAACAGCTATATGTAAAGGTTATTCTGTCTTGAACTAAACATGAAGCTTTTCTGAGCTCATTCCCTGTCTTCTACCTGACTATGAACATAAACAGCAGAATGGAATCCTATGTAATCTGGGATAATAACAAAGGGACATTGTGTTCAGCAATATGAGTCCATTTAGTAGACAGCCTATAGATCTATTGTAAATGAATAATATATAAAATTTAATCAGAATGTATGACTTCACAGGGAATTGCACACTGTCAGATCAGACTGAACCTGCAATCCTTATTACTGGCATATATTAACTATATATCTGAGCTGTGGGGTTTAAATATTCTTCATACGTTACAGGTCCCCAAATGGAAATGTTATAATACAGCTTCTTTTTAATAGAAATGCGTTCGATTTTCTAGAAAGCTAAATGAATGAAATGGCCGGCTCCTGTATTTGGCTGAATTTGTAATAAGCTAACTAGCTAGCGTAGAATAAGAAAGCGGGAGATGTATATGTAGTACTCAATAGCAGCTACCTGAATTTCACTGCTTTCCACTGCTACCTTACAAAACATAGCTATTATGTTGACAATTTCTCAGTGTGAATAAACTGGAGACAATGAATCAGTGTATTGGAGTTGAACTAAAAACATGTTCATATATTTTAACTGAAATACACTTAGAGAGAAATATATTGAGTGACAAGGAACAATGGAATAGAACTATTTTGTTAAATTAAAAATTTGCTGTAAAGTGACAGCAGTGGTAAGAGACTATATAATATAATATAATATAGTTGTGGCCATAAAAGCATTAAACTAGACATTTCCACTATATTTACTTATGATATATAAATATTCCCTATTCCTCTACATAACTTTGGAGCTTCCTCCAGCAGCGCAGAGGGACTTGACAACGGTGTGGAAAATGCCAGTCTTAATAAATATCCCCCTATGTCTTTACTACAATATAGACTTATACATTAAAGGGATTCTGTCAGCAGGATACGGGGTATAGAGATAATGACATCTCTGTATCGGTCTTAGTGCTGTCATTCCAAATATGTTACTCTTACTGTTATGAGAGCTGTATTTTCCTGAAAAAAGCGTTTTTATTCATATTATAATTACTTACATAAGGAGCCCAAGGGGATGTCCTGTGGGATAGGATATCCCCTTGGGCTCCTTATGTAAGTAATTATAATATGAATAAAAACGCTTTTTTCAGGAAAATACAGCTCTCATAACAGTAAGAGTAACATATTTGGAATGACAGCACTAAGGCCGATACAGAGATGTCATTATCTCTATACCCCATATCCTGCTGACAGAATCCCTTTAACTATAAAACAGAATATTTCTGTATTAAAGGGGTTGTCCCATGAAAAATATTCTACAGTTTTCAAACTAGCACCTGGATCTAAATATTTTTGTAATTGCATGTAATTCAAAATTTTGCATATCCACTGAGTTATTCAATAAAATGAATCTGTATAGCGCCACCTGCAGTTTGTTTTTTCTTATTTCTTTGACCTGATCACTGAGAAGGCCGCACATGCTCAGGTTCATCCTTCAACTGCCTCCTGGGCTGTGATAGGGAGAGCTGAGACACACCCCCTTAGCTGCAACAGAAAAGACACTCCCCTTGAGCTGCCAGATCGATATAAATCTAGCAGAGCTATGAATTGGGAGATCTCTGGATCCATGTGAGGTCCAGGGCTTGTTCTAGTTTTGTTAGAAAGCGCTTGTCATGTATTATATTGTGTCTGATTCTCATTTTTTACATTAGTTATGGGATAACCCCTTTAATTATCTCTCAAGTAATATAATTCCAAGCACACTGGCAGTCTAATTGAAGTTACTAATGTGTTATGGTAATATTAATATAAATTACAACACATTGCAATCTGCATAGAATAGGCAGTGTTTCATAAATATGAACTTGAAAATCACAGAAAACACCTCACAAAAAGTTTGTAGATGTGGTAATGATTTTCTATGGGAAGGAGCGATGGCATTAGCGATCGCCAAAGAGAGTAAAACTAACCCTAAAATGTTGTTTAATTATATAAATTGTAAAAAGTATAAACCTGAAGCTGTCGGCCCCTTACAGAGTAATAAGGGTGGAGTAGCAGAGGGCGATGAGGAGAAAGCAAAGCTACTAAATATCTTTTTCTCCACTGTATTCACTGAGGAAAATAAACTGTCAGATGAAATGCAGAATATAAAAGTAAATTCCCCTTTAAAAGTGCCCTGTCTGACCCAGGAAGAAGTAGAGCTGCGTCTTAAAAAGATTAAAATAGACAAATCGCCAGGACCGAATGGCATTCACCCCCATATCCTAAGAGAATTAAGTAATGTCATCGCCAGACCCTTATTTCTGATATTTAAAGGGGTTGTCCGAGTTATGAAAAAAAAATGTCAATGACATTTGACACTGCTGATACACACAGGGTCTTCCCCCTACCTGTTCTTGTACAATACAATACTTTGCATCTCCTCCAGATCAGCTCCAGTCAGCTCTGTATCTGTAGGGTGAGGAGAGCAGATCCTGTGTCTCTTTACATCTATAGCTGCTGTTGTAAAGCCTTCAGTGTGTTCTGGCTGAAGGGGTTAATGTTTTATCTGAAGGAATTCAGGGAGAGAGCAGATAGCAGGAGCCCGGCAAAGCAGGTGGGCGTGGCCAGTGACATCTCATGTACAGACTGTTATCTGATCTCTGAGGCTTGTGCACGAAACATCACACAGCAGGGAGATAAGGTGACATCATAGGTCATGTGACCCTGAGTTAAATCTAAGAAACCAGCAGCTTTAGAAGCAGAAAGTGTATGGAAAAGCTGTTGTATTTGACTAGTTAGAAACATACAAAGGACAAAAAAAATAACTTGGACAACCCCTTTAAGGACTCTATACTGACAGGGAGTGTTCCACAGGAATGGCACATAGCAAATGTGGTGCCAATATTCAAAAAGGGTCCAAAAACAGAGCCTGGAAACTATAGGCTGATAAGTTTAGCATCTCTCGTGGGTAAACTGTTTGAGGGTTTTCTAAGAGATGCTATCTTGGAGTACCTCAATGAAAATAAGCAAATAACTCCATATCAGCATGGCTTCATAAGGGATCGGTCATACCAATTTAATCAGTGTCTATGAGGAGGTAAGTTCTAGACTGGACTGCGGCGAATCAATGGATTTTGTATATCTAGACTTCTCCAAAGCATTTGACACAGTACCACATAAAAGGTTAGTATATAAAATGAGAATACTTGGCCTGGGAGAAAATGTCTGTATGTGGGTAAGTAACTGGCTCAGTGATAGAAAACAGGGGGTGGTTATTAACGGTACATACTCAGATTGGGTCACTGTCACTAGTGGGGTACCACAGGGGTCAGTATTGGGCCCTATTCTCTTCAATATATTTATTAATGATCTTATAGAAGGCTTGCACAGTAAAATATCAATTTTTGCCGATTACACTAAACTATGTAAAGTAATTAACACAGAAGAGGACAGTACACTGCTACAGATGGATCTGGATAGATTGGAGGCTTGGGCAGAGAACTGGCAGATGAGGTTTAACACTGACAAATGTAAGGTTATGCATATGGGAAGGAATAATGCAAGTCACCAGTACATACTGAATGGTAAAACATTGGGTAACTCTGACATGGAAAAGGACCTAGGAATTTTAGTGAACAGCAAACTAAGCTGTAGAAACCAGTGTCAGACAGCTGCTGCCAAGGCCAATAAGATAATGGGTTGCATCAAAAAAGACATAGATGCCCATGATGAGAACATAGTCCCGCCACTTTACAAATCACTAGTCAGACCACACATGGAGTACTGTGCACAGTGTACAGTTCTGGGCTCCTGTGAACAAGGCAGACATAGCAGAGCTGGAGAGGGTTTAGAGGAGGGCAACTAAAGTAATAACTGGAATGGGTGGACTACAGTAGCCAGAAAGATTATCAAAATTAGGGCTTTTTACTTTAGAAAAAAGACGACTGAGGGGAGATCTAATAACTATGTATAAATATATCAGGGGTCAGTACAGAGATCTCTCCCATGATCTATTTATCCCCAGGACTGTGACTGTGACGAGGGGACATCCTCTGCATCTGGAGGAAAGAAGGTTTGTACACAAACATAAAAGAGGATTCTTTATGGTAAGAGCAGTGAGACTATGGAACTCTCTGCCTGAGGAGGTGGTGATGGTAAGTTCACTAAAAGAGTTCAAGAGAGGCCTGGATGTATTTTTGGAGGGTAATAATATTATAGGTTATAGTTACTAGAGATGGGTCGTTGATCCAGGGAGTTATTCTGATTGCCTGATTGGAGTCGGGAAGGAATTTTTTCCCTAAAGTGGATCAACTTGTAGGAAAACAGGCCAAACTGGATGAACAGATGTCTTTTTTTGGCCTTATAAAATATGTTACTATGATCGCTCCTCCCCATACTGTGGAGGAAATTGCTGCATGTAATAACAGTGGTTTACTTCACTGAGGAACAGGCGACTGCCAGTAAGGAACGTTTCTTCCTAGCAATCAAAATGCTGATCTGCAGGTCTAATACAGGCCTTAGGACAGGATATTGGTATATTGATAAGACACAATTAACAACAATTTAAGGGATCTGTGTGATATAAAGAATTGGTAGGTACTTACCTGAGAGATCCCACGCTGCCACTCTGGCCCTCCTGGGTGGCCTCTATTTACAGCTGCAGTGGTAACAGCATATCAAGGTGTTAGGTGCAGCACTAAGGCTAGCAATATGCTAAACCCATAGATTTTGCCCAACAAAATCCATGACAAATCCACATCAAAATTTAATGCAGATTTTGCTGCATATCTGCTGTAAATTTCACTGTATGCATTAGAAAGGGTGAAATATGGGTCAAAATACGCAGCATAAGACTGGGGTTACACGCCTATCTAGCCCACGACACCGGTCACATGACATGAATGGGATTGCAGTGAGAAATGCAAGTTGCTATTACTGCAACCTCTGATTCACAAAAAAATCCAGCAGTGATGGATTTTCTTTTTTTTTTTTTTTTTTTGCAATTCTGAGCTCACGTCCACTTGCAGGTTTTGTGGACACCTCAATCATTGTTTCTGGGCAGCAGAGACAATGAATTTATATGCGAGTAATAGCAGTAGTCATCGCTTGTCCTCATACAGTGGAGGTGATCTCTGTATGTAAATGCAGCTTTTCATCTCCACTGACGAGCAGGCAATTGTTGGGAAGGAATGGTTCTTTGCTGACAACTGTCTGCTCATCTGCACAGTATAAGAGCGCCTTGACACAAGTGAGGACTCAGCCTCTGATATATGTCTGTGTTTGCATTATAGCTTGTAATACAATGTATTGTACTTTACCTTGTGGTTTAATGCAAATTACCTACCCAAAAATTTGCAATGAATGTGTGAAGGTCTCATGCACATAATTGACTGCTAATACAGTGTAGTGTTTTGTGCTGAACGTTCCCCTAGACACATTGAGTACAATAAAAATCCTTGTGTATTTTATACGGATATATCTCAATTTTAAATATTCTCCATGAACTTCACTAGGCATGTAGAGTATGCAAGACAAATAAAAGTATCACACACTGCTTATTACAAAGATGTCCACATTACATATGGCCATGTGAAAGTCCCATAGACTAATATTGCTCCTGTAATATGGACCTTATAAATGTGGACATAGTATGGCTGGAAAACACCCTCCTGTGAAACTGACCTTACCATGCTTACCCCAGAAAGGTTAAATCTGATTCATTGTCAGGACATGTGTTTGTGTATGAAAGGCTGGCATCTGCAAAGTGTTGTGCACTTAGCCAAACACCTACTATTAGAAGAGGCTGTCAAAGCCAGCATACTGACAGCTGCTTCCAGCTCACAATGCAAAGCATGGCAGATACTTCCATGCCCAACTGCCCCTCCTCATATCACCATCCCAATGGAAAATAATTTCTGACAAAAAAAAAATCTGTGTAGTCAGATTATAAATGTGTGTATAAATAATCTAGTTGGCAGAGAATTGACTGTGTGTCTGTAAGATTAATGCAGGAGAGCTAAATAGACAGATATAGATTGGTGATCGAAAGATAGATAGATAGATAGATAGATAGATAGATAGATAGATAGATAGATATACTATTCAGTTAGGTTATAAATATGTGTATGAATAATCTATTTGTTGAAAATGTATAGTGTTTCTGTAAGATTAATACTAAATAGCTAGACATGTGGTAGATAACATGTACAGATATAGATAGAAAAGAAAAGACGAAAGCGGCACCGCTGTGAGGAAGTAACGTGGTGTGCCAGCAGCTGTGGAGGTGATCCAACTTCCAAGTTAAAATAAAAAAGTAATTCCATGGCACTCCCAAGGTTGTGATCAAAAACGGTGTTCTTTATTCACCAGAGCGACGTTTCAGTCCTCTTACTGGGACTTTTTTCCATATCACTGCTTGAGAAAAGTCCCAGTAAGAGGGCTGAAACGTCGCTCTGGTGAATAAAGAACACCGTTTTTGATCACAACCTTGGGAGTGCCGTGGAATTACTTTTTTTATGATAGATAGATAGATAGATAGATAGATAGATAGATAGATAGATAGATAGATAGATAGATATTAGATAGATAGATATGAGATAGACAGATAAATAATAGATAGATGATGAATACAGATAGATATATAGATAACCTATGCAGTTAGGTTATAAATGTATATATAAATAATCTATTTTGCTTCTATTTACAGTGTTTTTGTAAGATTAATACTAGATAGATAGATAGATAGATAGATAGATAGATTACATAGAATATAGACAGATCCATACATAGAGAGATAGATAGATAGATAGATAGATAGATAGATAGATAGATAGATAGATAGATAGATAGATATGAAATAGATAAGATAGAGAATAGATGAGATAGATAATAGACAAATAATATATCAAATTTAGATGTGATAGATAGACAGATTGATGAGAGATTAGATAGATAAATAGATTAAAAAAGTAGAACATATAGCACATGAGCTCTTGAGAAAAGTCCCAGTAAGAGGACTGAAACCTGGCTCTGGTGAAATAAAGAACATCCACTTTTAAGCACATTTTTTGGTGGTGCTATGGAATTACTTTTTTTATTCATTGAGGATTTGACCACATCCCTAGCCGCTGGCACACCGTTACATTTTTCTTCTGCTGTGCTGCTTTCATTAAGTTTTTTTTATCTTTTAGATAGATATTATAATTTACTGTGTTTCTGTAAGATTAATTCTAGATAGATAGATAGATAGATAGATAGATAGATAGATAGATAACCTATGCAGTTAGGTTATAAATATGTGTATAAATAATCTAGTTTGCTTATAATTTACTGTGTTTCTGTAAGATTAATTCTAGATAGATAGATAGATAGATAGATAGATAAAAGATAGACAATAAATAGATAAGATAGAGGATAGATGAGATAGATAATAGACAAATAATGCATCAGATTTAGATGTGATAGATAGATAGATAGATAGATAGATAGATAGATAGATAGATAGATAACCTATGCAGTTGCATTATAAATGTGTGTATAGATAATCTATTTTACTGAAAATGTACTGTGTTTCTGTAAGATTAATACTAGATAGCTGGATAGAAGACATATGGTAGATAGAATGTAGATGAGATAGATACAACCTAGATTAGATAGATAGATAGATAGATAGATAGATAGATAGATAGATAGATAACCTATGTAGTTAGGTTATAAATGTGTCTATAAATAACCTATTTTGCTGAAAATTTACTGTGTGTCTGTAAGATTAGTACTAGATAGAAGACAGGTGGTAGATAAAATGTAGATGAAATAGATAGATAGATAATAGATAGATTTAGTTGTGATAGATAGATAGATCGATAGATAGATAGATAGATAGATAGATAGATAGATAGATAGATAGATAACCTATGCATTTAGATTATAAATGTTTGTATAATTTATTTTACTGAAATGTACTATGTTTCTGTAAGATTAATACTAGATAGCTAGATAGCAGACATGTAGAAAAAAATGTAGATGAGATAGATAGATAAATAGATAGATAGATGGATAGATAGATAGATAGATAGATAGATAGTAGACAGTTGGTGGATAAAATATTTATGAGAATTTCTACAAGATTAATACTGGGTGAGTAAAGAGACAGACATGATATAGAGAGATATGAGATAGATATATAGATTCACTATTCTTCCATGTGAGGGGCTCTGTTCATGTCACTGTCCTGCTCAGATCGGGGTATTAGGAGGCCAGCCAGGAAACTTTTCCCAGGTCTATCCATCACCTTTTAGTTCGTACACTGTATTATTCCTATGTTGCAGTTCACACACAGGCAGCACTATGACTCTCTCTTCAGATCGCTGCAGCGGATTTATCATTACAACTAATTCCAGGGATAGTTATTACCTGATGCTTTGTGTGGATTAGTAGCCGCACCTCCTAACGTTGCTTGTATGAATAGAAGGGAAGCAAGCATGAAATCCAAAGCATTCTGCAAACAAGCAGCTAATGACCTACACAGAGAAATATCAACCTTCCCTGATGTCAGACATCCAGAACACAAGGGGTTATTACATGACTGCCACTGAACGTTAGGAGAGGGTTAACTCTGTATCTCTGCATTTAAGAAGGAATCTGAGAAAGAGATGGGAAAAAAAGGAGGAACAGGTCGATGTCCAAGATTCCAAGGAACAGAAAGGCATGATGAGGGAGGGGGAAGGTAAAAGAAAAGCAAATGGGATATTTAAAGAAACTGCGAACTATCCAAGGAATGGATGTTAATGAGACAGGAGAGCAGATGAGAGATGGACCAGAGGAGATGGAGGAAAATGTTTGGAGGGGATAAAGTTGGAGAGGAAGAAGCTGGGTGGAGTGGAGGATGTGGAGGTAGGAAGGTGAGGTGAGGTGACAAAAAGAGGTAATGATGGGGCTGAGAAAAGGAATTGGAAGGGACAGGCAAGAGTTTGAGGAAGAGGAGGCAAATGTAAAAGAGAGAGAAGTAGGAACAGAGCAAATGAAGAAGGGATAGAAAAGGAGAGAACGAAGAGATAGGAACAAAGCATATAAAGAAGTGACAGAAAAGGAGAGAATTAAGACACAGACACAGAGCAGATGAAGAAGAGACACAGGATTAGAGAATGGAGAGATAGGAACAGAGCAATTGAAGAAGGGACACAGGAGGAGAGGATGGAGAAATAGCAACAGAGCAGATGAAGATGGTACACAGGAGGAGAGAATGGGGAGATAGGAACAGGGCAGAAGAAGTAGAGACAGAGGAGGAGAGGATGGAAAGATAGGGACAGAGCAGATTAAGAAGGGACACAGAAGGAGAGGATGGAAAGATAGGAAAAGAGCAGATTAAGAAGGGACAGAAAATGAGAGAATGGAGAGATGGGAACAGAGCAGATGAAGAAGGGACACAGGAGGAGAGAATGGAGAGATAGGAGACGGCAAGCGATGCTTTGTATTATGGAAGAGCAGGGACTGAGGAGAGGAGGAGAGAACAGACAGGGAGAGAGGGAAGGAAGGAGGGAGATCCTGAGATCCGGAGAATAGACATGAGAGGCCTGAGCTCCACCTCCCAGCTTACAGCGTCCCAGCTGCTCTCAAACCAACTGCTCAATTCTATTCACTGTCGAGGCTGAACAAAAAAGTGGCTATTTATTAGACTACTTGTTTGGTATTGTTCCCTGCCACACAAAAGACGTTTCATTATGTTAGGAAAAAAGGCCTCCTTTTTCCAGAGAGAGAAACAATAACTTGAAATTGTCTTCAAAGTCTTTACTATCAATAATAAATTTCATTTTCTTGTCTCCCTGCCTTGCAGTGTATGTGTAGCCGGGCACTCCGCTTGGGGAGCTCTGCCTTCGCTGGTGCCTCATTCCTCATCTAGGGCACAGCGAAATAGAGAATTTCACTACTAGATGTGTGTATATATATATATATATATATATATATATATATATATATATATATATATATATACATACATACATACACACACATATAGTGTCCTCATCGAATAGGCTCTGTACTCTTGGCTGGCTATGGGGAAGATGACCTGGAGGAGGTGTACTGTAAGTCCATCCATTCTCACTCTTTGGGTGTCTTATTATCTGAGTGTGTGTGCTGGCTTGTTGAGCTGTTTTTCTGCTGATTTCAGATTGTGGAGCTATGTGTATGCACATTGGGGTAAAGGGGGAGTTGTGGGGTGAAGTGATGCTTTTGGAGGCTACATAGAGGGGGGCAGGAGGGGAGGTGTCAATATACTCTAACAAATTCGTCTAGTCCTGGCTGTGGCGGCAGATAATGGACGGGAGCTGTGGCAGGCTGCCTCTTCTATAGGGGTGATTTTCCCTATGTAAAATATCAGTATGCCCTGTCATCACTGCACTATGTACAGGTCCACACATACATATCATATATATCATTCCCATATAGGAAATCCTGGGGTAACATGATCTGACCCTATTTTTCTAACCTCAATGACTTGTCAGTGCATGCATTTAGTAAGAAGGCTGTATTAATGGGAATCTTTCTGCTCTACACTCTTGAAGGGAAATTACATTGTCCTTAACTAATTAAATACCATGACGAGACCCTTCAATCAATCAATAAGTACAGATAAGACGCTCTTAATTATCGGCTGCATGATATCACGGCTGTCATTCTTATTTATTTGTGTATTTGTTTATTTAATTATTATTCTTATCATTATAATAAATATTTAACTATAGATAAATAGATAGATAAATAAATAGATAGATAGATAGATAGATAGATAGATAGTCAACAGGCTTTAGGCATTGATTGATTATTGAATGATTATGGGAGAATCTTTGGAAAACAGCTTTATAAAGTGATAGAGCTGCAAGGTAATTAACCTATTAATTGCTTTTGGAGAAAATTTATAGTCGTGTGTCCTTTCATTTTTCTCCATTTCGGAGCAGACTCTTTTCAGTCTGAGCTTGTGATACAATTGATTCCACACCCATGATGATGATAATTAGAATGAATTAGAATATCCAGGAAAGTTGCTGTTTATGGCAATAATGGAATAGCACCCTGGAGACGTTAGAGGGGGAGCACAGACCCCTGTACCTGGCGGTGTGTGGGCAGAGGACCCTCACGGCCGAGGCTCCCGGCTATTATTTCACATGTGGCAGCAGCAGCAGCTTCATGCGGGGAGGTATGCCAGGGAGATCACCGTGCTTCCTGGCACCTGCCTGGCGCATAGAGCAACAGGACTGCTCCCTACAAACCACTTCAATCCTACCACCAAGATTGTTTTTAATATCCTATTATTTATGGTAATATATAGTTTTATATTACCTTTTTTGTATGATATGAATATATATATATATATATATATATATATATATATATACAATACTATATGAAATATGTGTTGTAAATTATATACATATGTATCTATACACTGTGTGTGTGTGTGTGTGTGTGTATATATATATATATATATAATCTATTTTAGGAATTAAATAATATTTTTGTTTAGCAAAACTGATGTAATCTGTTGTTGTATTACATAAGTATTACATATGTATCTATACACTGTGTGTGTGTATACATATATGTGTATATATATATATATGTATATATATGTGTATATATATATATAATCTATTTTAGGAATTAAATAATATTTTTGTTTAGCAAAACTGATGTAATCTGTTGTTATGTATGTATTATATTATAGTAATATATATATATATATATATATATATATATATATATATATATATATTATCTCTAGTATATATGTGTGTGTAGATAGATATATAGATAGATATATCTCTATATCTTTTGTGTTTTCATCTACATCTACATAGTTGAAGACTGCTTTTGAATTGGTGTCAGAGTGATGTTTTCATCTGCTTGGAAAGTGTTTGAGAGGAGTAGATGTCACTTGGCAGTGGGATGATCCGCTCCTTTCCTTTGGACCCCATGTCATGTTTGGACCCTTTGAAGTCACTGTCATTGGTAGGGGCAGGGATGGCCTGGAAGCAGAGAGGACGAGGTAGCCTTATATCTCATGTGTTTAATTCCTTCTGACTTGTCTTCTACTTTCTGAATAATCACTTTTCTATTTAGTGTAATGAGGAAGAAGGGAAATATTTATTGCTGCCTGAGTCTGAGAAGCTCCTATCTCCCAGGATTTATCATCTTTTGTTATACATGAAATACTACACTTAACTTGTACAAAAAAAGCCCCCACCCCCATTACCAAAACACTACAGCCTATACTTCCAATACATAGAGAGCCATTAATCTAATTGTAACCGATGTCTCCCGTCCTAATGTATTGTTGTCAGGAGAAATATTTCTCTGAAGAAGATTTCCTTCTGCATCATATGTTACAACTCTGACATCTTAAGTAATTGTACAAAGAGCCGCCTTCTACGTTTCAACTAAATTGGGATTTCTTACCACCAAGTGATTTCCGTGGAGGATTTCTCCTATTATTGCAGGACCTTATGTATTTTACTCTGTTGTGACGCATCCGTCACTTTTACTAGAATGTGCACTGTTACCTAAAATCGGATGTTTTATTACAAAACTTCATGGGTCCAAGTGTACACAACCACAATCCTCCTGAAGCCTGAAATCCTTCTAGGGAAACCATTTCAATTTATTAATGTCTAATTTATTTCCAGTTAATTCATATTAAATGAATATATGCAATGAATATTCTATTTTATCAAATGAAAGCACATACATGCAATAGACCTGTGTCTATGTATGTAATAGCGGTGGGTGATCCATTCCCTCCTTAGTTCTATTTCAGATGATAATGATTATTAATGGACGGATGTTTTATGTCGCTTCTAGAAGTGTAGCATAAATGTCGCTTGCGGTCATGGTTGTATGGGTGTCAGAGGGCTTGTCGCCCACGTGTCCGCAGATAAGAAGGAAATAAGATGACAAGGTGGATGCTCTCTTGTCCCTCTATGTCTTTTCATTCACTATCCAAGGGGCTCCCACACAGCTTGAGTATTGACGTGTCTCCCCGTTGTTAACCCAATTAGAGAATTCATCAGGACCTGTATTGAATGATCTCGCTCCATACAGTATCAGCATTAGGCTAATTAAAAGCTATAATGTCTGATATAATGATTAAATCGTTAGCTCTGCTGTAGGGAAGCGAGATTTTGTTTTCTCTTCAATTAGAAGCTGATTGAGGTTTACAGAGCAGGTCAGCTGTGAAATCTGAATTATATGTGTGAGTATGGCTCACAGGGTGAGACTGTGGACGATCCCCCATCCTCTGCAGCACACGATATACACAACCTACACAAAGCTGGGTTCATGGGCATGGGGGCATAAAAGGAGGCACCCACAAGTGGCCAAAACTTCTGATTCCCATGAGGTGGACCAGGGCTCTAGAAGATGGTTATGTATTCTCCTGTCAGACACATTGTATTAAAATATTCCAGAAATGAATGATATTGTTCCCATGTAACCCGTGAGTATTGTGGTGGTGGTCCAGGTCATCAGCACTTGCTTCCAGCAGACGGCGATCAAACTCTTCGGAGAGTGTGCCACTGAGAGAGGGCAGAGTGGGTGCTGTGCCCTCTGCGGAGCTCTGCACCTGCTGGGGTCAGGATAGGGGTAGTGGGGGACATGATAATACTGATAGGGGACATGATAATGCTACTGGGTATGGTAATGCTGCTGGGGGCCATGATAATGCTACTGGGGGACATGATAATGCTGCTGGGGGACATGATAATGCTGCTGGGGAACTAAGGGGTTTGTGCAAGGGGGAAAAGTTATCTGCAAGAAGAGACTATTAAAGGCACTGAAGGGATCTAGTACAACTGGCATATATACTCTGTAATAAAGAGTACAATGTATAAATGTGTGTATATATATATATATATATATATATATATATATATATATATGTGTGTGTGTGAACATATATATATATATATATATATATATAGCAATACACGCACACTATATTGCTGTTATACTATGTGGAGAACATTGTTTCTTCCTATGGTGAACTTTGGGGCTAAATATTCAGTCAACTGCATTTCGCTGCATTTTTTAGTAATTGTGTATAAGATGTATCAGGTATAGAACCAAAAACCCTATGAATGACGGGTCCTCTATCTGCCGGCTCTAGGGTGATCTCCTGAAAATCCTTGCACCCACAGGTACTAGGCTGAAGGCATCTGCGCCTCCTGCCTTCGCTGCCGAAACCTTTGGCGATGTGGAGAAGTGACTCCTCTGCCTTCCCATTATGTGCAGAGGTGGGCGGCCTCGGTAGGAGGGCACAGCTACTTCTACTTGGAAGAAATGAGGCCCTTGATGAGCTGCAAACTGCAGTCTAAAAGATCAAAAAGGTGAAGGAGAGCAAACCATTGTCTATTAGAGTCTGCCCCACTCTCCCGCCAACTGCACCGTCCTGTCAGTAATACCAAAGGAAAGAAAGTATATATATATATATATATATATATATAACACACAATATATATATATATATATATATATATATATATATATTACACACTATATATATATATATATATATATATATATATATATATATCTATTACACACAAATTATATATATATATATATATATATATATATATATATATATATATTTAATGCGTCTATTATCCTTTTGTGTTATCTATGTGTCTATTATCTATATATATATCTATTATGTGTGTATATATGTCTGCTTGTCTATCTTCTATTTGCCTATGATCTAATTGTCCATCTATTCTTCTTTTAGTTCATATCTATAGCTATTATGTGTATACGTCTATATCCATCTATTGTCTGTGTGTATTAACCGCCAGTATCTACGGTTCCTATGACTTCAGTTCTGTGGAGTTTTGCTGGAATATTTCAGACCTTGGTCGTGATTATTGTTTCTTCTATTTAGCCACCCTTTGTGGATGATGTATTTTATATCTATATATCCATAGCCTATGTTTAGTGATTTGGGTTGGAGCCTGAGATCAGGTGCACTCTTTCCATACATTACACTGAGAACTCCCCAGCCGCCCCCATACAGATGCTATCAGAGAGCTGCCAGAGGATCCTTGATGGATGATTGACACACGTGTGACTGTCTCTCTGCTGTCACTTAGCAACTACTTCCACCTGCTCCCCTCATCCTCCTCATACCTCTCCAGTACAGGACTACTACCCTCATCCAGGAAACTTTCTCCGGGACACTTGAGCAAGAGCCTCTGCTCCTCACTACACTTCTACAAGTCAGGTACCAGGGCAGGGTCGCCCCCTGTGCCAGCTCCAGCTCCCACTTTCAGTACATATCCCTCTTGCTCCGGTTGCTGTTTTCCCCTGTGACGTCAGGGCCCGGTGTCCCGCTAATCACCCCCTCCTTCTCCGGCAGAGTGTGACACGCCGTGTCCTGTGCCCGCCCCCTTCTCCCGGGCTCAGCCCTCCCCTCCCTGCCGGCCGCCGGCCTCCTATTGGCTAAGGCAAAATCATTTAATGGCAGGCGGCGTGCGGGGTATGGCTGCTGTTCGCTGCCTCCAGTGTCTCATGCCGCCGTCCTGCTGTATCACTGAGAGAAGGCAGTGCTGATTCCGGTGCCCCCCTTGCTGGTACCGTGTGTGCTGTGGACTTCACCTTTCCGGGGCCACCCGCCATGTCCTGCACCTGCTGACATCCCGGACACAGTGTGGTGGAGGAGCTGTCACCTGTTGTGCGAGTGCAGCATCCGCTGGAAGCGTGACTGGCTAGGAGCAGAAACTTTCCCGGAGTTGTCTCCCCGCCCAGAACTGATGCTCCAGTCTTCTGCCTCCTCAGCAGCAGAGTACCATAAGTAGCCGGAGGAGCCTCACCGTGTGCCAGCCCGTGTGGACAGAGCCCTAATGTACAGCATGATGATGGAGACGGACTTGCACTCCCCCGGGGTTCAGCCCCCCAGTAACACGGGGCAGGCCGGGGGAGGAGGGGGGAACAAGGCCAGCCAGGACCGGGTGAAGCGGCCCATGAACGCCTTCATGGTGTGGTCCCGGGGGCAGAGGAGGAAGATGGCGCAGGAGAACCCCAAGATGCACAACTCGGAGATCAGTAAGAGGCTGGGGGCCGAGTGGAAAGTCATGTCCGAGGCCGAGAAGAGGCCCTTCATAGACGAGGCCAAAAGACTGCGAGCCCTGCACATGAAGGAGCACCCGGATTACAAGTACCGGCCCCGGCGCAAGACCAAGACCCTGCTGAAGAAGGACAAGTACTCCCTGGCCGGGGGACTGCTGCACGCGACCGGCGGGGGGCACATGGGGGTCGGTCTGAGCCCTGGCGGTGGCACCGGTGGAGGAGCCGCAGGGGGCGGTGGTACCGGCGGAGTGGTGGTGCAGCGCCTGGAAAGCCCGGGCTCAGGGGCCTCCGCCGGGGCCGGAGGATACGCTCACATGAACGGCTGGGCTAACGGCGCTTACCCGGGCTCGGTGGCCGCCGCAGCCGCTGCTGCCATGATGCAAGAGGCTCAGCTCGCTTATAGCCAGCAGCAACAGCAGCACCCTGGCAGCGGGGGGCACCACCCGCATCACCCTCACCATCCACACCACCACCCTCATCACCACCCGCACCACAATCCCCCTCCTCACCCGCCGCCTCCCCCCCAGCCCATGCACCGCTATGACATGAGTGCCCTACAGTACAGCCTGCTCCCGGGGGCGCAAAGCTACATGAGCGCCTCTCCCTCCGGCTATGGCGCGCTGGGTTACTCCTCCAGCCAGCAGCAGCACCAGGGATCGCCGTCCTCCGCGGTCTCCTCCGGCTCCCTCAGCGCCCTGGGCTCCCTGGTAAAGTCCGAGCCCAGCGTCAGCCCCCCTGTCACCGGAGGAGGCTCGCACAGCCGGCCGCCCTGCCCCGGGGATCTGCGGGAGATGATCAGTATGTACTTACCCAGCGGGGGGGAGACTGGAGACCCAGCGGCTGCTGCGGCAGCGGCGGCAGCTGCTGCAGCGGCAGCGGCAAACAGTAGACTGCACAGCTTACCCCAACATTACCAGGGGGCAGCCAGCACGGGGGTAAATGGCACCGTGCCCCTCACACACATCTGACAGGACAGAGACTCATTGCGATGATCACCCCCTCCTGGAATCACCCTCCGTGTGATCACTGCCCAGAACTTGTCGCTTGTTTTCTTTTGTACAGAAATGTTTTCATGTTTTGATGATTGTAAAATAATTCTAATATTATTAATAATAATAATACTATGAAAGTGAAGGTAATGATAACTCTGGCCAATGTAGACGCGGCTCCAGTGCGGTTCTGTACAGTATTTATAGCGGCGGCTACTTCATCTTTCTGTTCCTTTCCTTTGGCCTCTTGTTGCAGTTTTCGTTTCTTTGCCTTTGATCTTGTATGTGACGCTGATTATTTATGGCTCCAGAGTTTCTTCCCTTTTTATTCGTTTATTGTTTTTCTATGCGTTTCTGTATTTGTTTTCGTTTTTTTATTTCTTGTACATTGCTGGTGAAATATTTTTTATTCTAGCCGGTGCGGATTCCTATTGTGTACATAGTTTATGAAACGTCTTCTCTGCTTTAAAAAGAAAACCAAGTCAGAACTGATGAGGCGAATTTAATAAATTTTCAATTGAAAAAGGACTAGATGGGTTTTTCATTTTTATTAAAAACATTCTAATTTTGGAATGATTAATTCTAATCTATCAGGGTCACAAATTACTTTACTGACATTTTATTCGTCCTATAATTCTGTATATCCCCATCTGGTAGTGATATGTTCTTGAGGCGTGGATCAGGTCTAAAGGTCATGATTTTGAAGGAGAACTCATTAAGTAAAGTTTTGAAGAGATAGTCAGTTGTGTCACGATAATGTCGGGGGTGATGGTTGTTCTTTCAGTGAGTATTTGAGGGGAGCAGAGAGAAAGTTTGCCTAAAATTGTGGAGTAATTGAAAGGATTTGGATTCTTCTCCTCATTGCGGTAGGTTCTGCTCACTGCTGGTCCTTCTGCAGGTAGATCATATTTCTTACAGATTTTCGGATAGAGGCTGCAGTCACACAGTGCGCTAAATATGTTGAGAGCCCAGCCAGGGGTTGCTATCTGTCCCGAACCCGTCCTGATTACCGCACTAATGACTGATCATTTTGTGTCCTGTTTATTTGCTTCCTTAAACTCATTGCGACATTTTCATTAAGGCCTCTATTAATTTAATATCATTAAGCTGAACTTTTACATGTTTATTTCATATTACACGTCTACATCTGTCTATCAATTATCTATCTATATCATATCTATCTATTCATTTATCTATCTACCTATCTATTCATTTGTCTATCTACCTTCTATCTATTATTCTATCTATCTATATATCTATCTATCTATCAATGTGTCTTTCTTCATCATCATCATTATCTGTCTATCATCTATCAATTATCTATCTATCTTCATAATCATTATCTATCAATTATCTATTTATTTGTCTATTATCTATCTTTATCATCATCTTTCTTCATCATCATTATCTATCAACATCATCTATCTATCTATCTATCTATCTATCTATCTATCTATCTATCTATCTATCTCATACAGTTTTTAGGAGATGCGCAGTAAGAACTGAACCCACAATGTCGCATTCATTATAAAGTCGCACTATTGACTCCGTTTCTGTTCCCTAGGCTGGAGCTGAAGTTTGGAGCAGTTATAGGTCTGCCATGTGGCGATGATGAGACAGTAGCGATCAGCATCTGCCTGTATTGCTGGAATGCAGAATAATTACACAGTTGCATTGGAGGGGGCAGTCTGCTGCTGAGATGGCAGTTAGAGTACCTCTAGACTTGTGGGCTCCTACTTTATAACAGCAGACCCCGGCTACCTGATGACATAATACCTAGCAGCCGCCATTAAAATGTGGAGCCCATACCTTACCGCTCAGTGTATTTTAGTACAATAGCCCAGGCCTGTGGTCATTGAAGCAGATCTCTCGGAAGAAGCTTGTGAATCTTAATAATTGGACCTGATTCTTCCTGGTGACACAGGTCTGTGCCATGTGTCAGCCAAGATTAAGATGAATAGCAGTGGGCATGGGTCACAAGGTGGGATTACCGCACACCAGTCCTGACCCCGGGTCATCTGAGAGTCAAACTCTTTTACCATCACCTAGTGAAAAGGGAGTCACTCAAATCCGACAGAAGACATCGCCAAAAGTGTCCATAGGATACAGTGTTGTAGTTATGAGTGTGTGTGTGTGTGTGTGGGGGGGGGGGGGTTGCTGTTACAGTGAGGGGGGAACAGGCGAGCCCTTGTACCTCATCATGGTTGCGATGGCTATTATTTCTGAATATTGCTTACATTTTACCAAATATGAGAAAACTCTGCCTGATCTTTTTTTTTTACTAAGCCAATGCTGTGGGTAATAAAAGCTAGCAGATGAATTAAAGCAATGGTGACTGGAAAGCGTTAATACCCCTCCAGGGCAGGGAACTGCAGGCAGGGCATGTGCTTGGCTGGAGGACATGCAGAGCGGTCTCATGAAATTGCTGGATGTTCCCAGCAGAAAGCCATGAGCTGCAGCTAAGCCCCCCAGAGGCACACAGCTATAGCTGGGATTTAATGGAGCGAGCAGGGTAAATGCTGGTCCCAGTGGACAATGCAGATTAAAGCTGCCAGTTAAATTGGATCAAGCTATGTAAATGAGGAGATGTGAGCACTGGGAGGCAGAGGACACGCTGGAGGAGCAGATATCCTTTACTGGGAGCATTAGCCAGGGCTGCCCATGGTCATTACACACCAGTGTCACACTGATCATGTCAGAGCCGGGGCTCCTCCGGTTTATGGATCAATTACTGCTCACTGCTGCTGTACATACATCAGAAGATTTAGTACCAAAGGAATGATCAGCACAGTGAGATCAAGTCCATTCTGAAGAGCCTGGGTTATCAGTGGGCAGACAACCAGTGCCCAGGGCAAGGTCTCTAAAGTTATTTCATGGTGAACTTTTTGATTCCGCTCTGAATCTTGCACATAACATATTAAATGCAGACTGTCATCCTAATGACTAGAATAGTATCCTACTGACTTCTATCTATGAGTATGCAGTGCAGGGCAGACTGGCAGTGCCAGGCACAAGGTATTCACCGCCTGCTCTGATTGTTAGCAGAGAAGACACTTCGCCCATGTGTTCATACAAAAAAAAAAAAAAAAACTTGAACAGATCAGCTGTCAACTTGCAATTTGTTGCTTTGTGTTTTTATGAAGCCAACTGCAGTATTTTATTTGGTGCCATTAAATGTGCCAACCTGATAGCTGTGAAATATAATGCCAGGATCAGCTCAGCGAAAATTGCCCTGCTGATCAGTTTACATAGCAGTAGTAGTCCACAGCATTTACCTGATGCCACTTCTCTATGAATTCACATCAGCACCTCCAGGACTGTGAAGTTTTATCTTCTCTTCACTATTCCTTCCTCAGCTCATAAGATTAGTGAGAAGAGGCATGCTGCACTTGTTACAACTGAACACTTGTACTGGGTTTTCATTGGAAAAATGCAGTAAATTTTCCATCATCTTACAAACTACTTGTATTATAGAGCACATGTAGAAATAAAGCATGTAAACTGTAACTGTAGTTTTACCAAATCAATTTTATCAATCTTATAGGTATTATTCTTTTCATAGCAACCAAGTGCCTAACAATTTGAAAACATATTTTTGTAAGGATAAATGCATAAAGTCATGCTAATCTAATTATGTCTATATATATTAGTGATGCTGCCAAACTAAAATAATAATAATAATAATGATAATCTATTATCTATCTATCTTTATATAAAATACAAATAGATTTGGGAATATACTTGTAACAGATGAGTCCCATATTCCTTTTTTTAAATTAACAAGTGCATTATTTTATGGATTGCAGTCATAGGGCTCATATGCAGGGAAATTAGCTTCTTCATTCTAATCCTATTATGTACAGCATATCTTATATCTGGCACATTCTTTGACAGAAAGAACAATAATTTCCCCTAGCCAAGAAACAAAGCCCTTGTAATACAAAGTCCAAATTAATATTAACCTACAAACATTTTGTAATTTATTTTTGCAAATTATTTTGTTTGAATAACCAATCTCCAAAAGGTGGACTACATTTTTCAATATTTCACATTTATCTCTATAATTAATAGGTCTTCCAAACAATCTTATGCAATGAGCCATGTACAGACAGAATTTTAAGGAAATATTAAGGGCCCATTCACATATGTCTGGCAATCCGGTTCAGTTGCCCTCTTGTGGGAACCAGAAAACGCCAGAACTGATCTTATTATTTTCTCGCACATCAGGCGCATCAGTTGTGATGTTGGATGTTAAATAGCGCAATATAAAAAACGCTGCATGCTTGGTTTTTCTGTCCAGTGCTATCAGTGTACAGATGCAGGATCTATGCAGTGAAGTGCTATGCACCTATATCAGTTATGTCCAGCTCCCTGCCTAAAACAGCTGGACGCACACAGCTGATATATGCAAAGTCGGCCTAAGTTGTGGGGTTTTTAAGATCTTTTCCAGGTCTCTTTTTCACATTGCTTCAAAATGATCTGTATCAACTCCCAGTGGACATTTCTCATAATGCTCATCTGATGTAAAATACAATATTAATATTTTTGTCATTGCATATTACATATCACAAAGCCTTGTATATGGTATTAGGCATTTTATATACCACACAAGTCTGAGAAAAGTTCCACGTTGAAATCAAGTTAATTGAGATCTTCCTCAAAGAGGCGTTAATGGTAAATATCCTTTAATATTCACTCTTCTCTAGATTTCCACTCAGACCCAATGAAGCAATACAAATGACCCACCCCATACACACACACTATACCCAATTTCCCACCTTCCAAGACTTCTACTAACTCATGACACCCTACATCAGATCTTTGGGCACACCAAGTACATATATATTATAAATCATTTTATGCATCTACTTGATGACATTCTAAAAAAAAATATTTCACTTTTTCTAAATGCGTTAGATCTAGTTTCATATTTAATTTTTTCAATTCTTTTAGTAGTTTTCAACAATGTAAATCAACAGTAAAAAGCAATTCAAACCAGACAACATACACATGTAGGCATTGTGATTGTGACTTGTGACTAGCTTTTTTTGCTTAACACAACAAAAACACATTATGGTAAGACATCACATTACAGTGACCATCCTGGCGTAGCTGGTGTCAAAATAACACTGGATACATCTGTACAGGAGTGAAGACTAAATCCGCTTATGTTCCCAATGTGTTATATCATAAAGGAATAAATGTAATAAATTGAACATATATAAATATAAGTCCAGTTTTAGCCCAACAGGAAATAAAGAAGCTTTTCCCAGGTAGGGATTGTTCATATGCATGTTCCTGGCTTCAGTTTTATTTTTCTGGCATAGTACAAAAATGTTATAATGAGTGTAGTTGTGCTATGCCCAGTGGCATCAGTTGGGATGCTGGATGCCTCCCCAAAGTGCATACAATATTGCATGCAACATCTCTTTGGCTACAGATACTGTACAAAGTGCACAATTTGTGAATCAGTTGTCTCTGGCTCAGGGAAAAAAAAAAAAGAACTAATATCTGTGAAAGAAAAGACGGGATAGCTTGTAACATGAACAATGTAGATACTACCTTTTACCAAGATCTTCAGTTATCTTACAAAACTATTAGCAAATATCCAAAACTCATGAGAAAATCCCATAAATACCTACACGCCACATCTTGAAGAGCGTTACCTACATCTAAGGTCAGAATCGCGTCACATTCAAAATTCTATATTAAAACTGCAAATTTGACTGTTAGTTTTCCTGCATTGCCTGCATTGCAAAGTCTGGGTCTATATCCCAAAGCACTTCTGCAAATTTTACTGTGAAGATTTTAACTTCAATATTTCACTGTAACTGGCCAGTATGCATTTGGCAGAAAGTGATCATTGACTTTTTAGTAATTTAATACAGGCATCGAAAATCTTCATATACAGCATTAAAATCTGTACAAGCCTTGGACGCTCAACGTGCTGGTAAATTATTTCAATGGATCTCAAGGAAAATGGTGATTTAAAAGAAACCCCCTTCCTGATTTAGACTTCATGGCGGTGTTGTGTTGTGTGATGGTTGTCTGATTACAGCCACTGTCATACAACCTTAATTTTTTTCTAAAGGTCATTGATGACAACCATATTAGAATCGTTTCGATTGTTGCGGCTGTAGCCTTAAAGGGGTTGTCCAGGTTCTACATACTGATGATCTACCCTTAGGTCAGCAATATCAGTTTGGTGAAGGTCCAGCATCCCCACCAATCAGCTTTTTTCGGCAGCTCGCGCTGGTACTAACACAAAGGATGAAGCCAGAAGTAGAAAGCACTGTTGACTGTGTGGTGGCCTTGACCAGGTTACTGCAGCTCAGCTCCCATTTTACTACACAGTGGATGGAGCTTTCTGCTCAGGCAATATGGCTTTACAGACAATAAAACACAAAAATATAAAAATCAGGAAATAAATCAGTGTAGAAAAACATATGATGCGGAATATGTTTTTATTTAGTAAAACACAAAATACAGATAAAAATATAGATGATATACTCCTTTTAAAAGGGAAGTTAGTGATAGCAGAATAAAGTAGTGACAGACATTTTGTCGGTATGTTACTTATCTGCTGATGTTATGTGGTTGTGGAGGACCTGCTGTTTCAACTTTGCAGTATTTGCCATAAGGAAACCACTGGTTGCCTGAAAAGAGGATTATTCCTGGGCTCCCACTCCCCTTGCTCGCCAGCCACTGATGGACAGTTCTTCTCTGTGACTCTTCTCTGGCAGGCACGGATGTTTTTGTCTTAATTTTAACATATGCACATGACGTGTACATTAAATGGATGCCTCATACTGTGGCATTCGTCACCATACGGTTCCACAGTAAAAAGAAAATGTATATGTTAATGTATATATTTTTTGCTGGACTGCAGGATGGTGCAGTAAGTGTAGTATACTATGCTTTCGCATCCTTTTTTCCTTAAGTATATGTTGACTGTGGGACAAAAACGTAATGTGAACAGCCCCTAAGAAATAAACCGTAAATTCTCCATTTCCACATGAGCACATAAGTGATAGACCACTGAAATCTCCCCTCAGTGAGGACAGCATAAAGGTACATTAACAGTATAAAAAGGATCTCTTCTTCATCATTGGTATAAAACACAGCTTTATATTAATACAAAGAGCTATCAAAATAGTCAAAGTAAGACGTAACAACAACTGAATCAATAATTGTGATTCACATCCATACCCTAAATCTGGTTTTGTGCAGTATACATGGGGGCTGTGGCTGTTACACATTGTCTTACATCTTGTCCAGGAATAGTTCTCTTATGTGCAGAACTGCAGATGTACCTGTTCTATAAAGGAAACCCTTCTTCAACCAACCGGGAAAACACTTCCTAAACACTATCTGTCCTGTGATGTCCAGATAGTGAGATGTTTCTCACTATCCCAAGTCTAGTCTCTGGGGCACCATTAGGAACTACTGTAAATGAACTATAGAGATGAAGTTTCTTTTAAAGAAGTCATTAACATTATTACAGTTCACCAGGCATATATTCTATTTAAGATGTTCAGGTTATATTACAACCTTTAACTCTGATGCCTTCGAATTGTAAGCATTTTGTTCAGTTACAGTACCTTAAGGGCCTTTTGACAGGCTGATAACTCACAAGCTAATCCCATAATAGCTCAATGGGGTTGAGATGTACCCACAGTGCTGCCAAATTAATCAAAGACTATGGTCTTGCTTTCTGTTTTTTTCACCATTTTATGTAACGCTTAGAGACTAAGGTTAAAAATGTTGTGCCACATGATTAAAAGTATACTTCATTTTTTTTTTAATTCATGTGCTATAGAAGCATAGAAGAATGATGGCCAGATGGCAGAAAAGGCCACCTGGTTTAACTAGCCTGTCCTTTTATTATTTCCTTTTTATTTCTATCTTAAGATAGATCATTATAGCAGATGTGTTTACATTCACTTACTGTGTTTTTTTAGCCTCATCTGCTGGAAATTTGTTCCAAGCATCTACCACTGTTTCAGTAAAATAAAATTTTACGACATTGCTTCTGACAACTCCTCTCCACCCAATTTCAGATTGTGTCCCCATATTCTTGTGTTTCTTATTAAAAACTTTCATATTGAAAGGTGTCATCATTAAGTTTTTTTCTGTTTGCAAGTTCTGAATATGGCTTTTCTGCACAAAGTCTGGGTCAATATCCCAAAGAGTCTGGGTCTGTATCCCAGACAATACTAGTATTTGTGTGTAAAGTGTAAGAAAGCTGATGTTCTCATCTTCCTGTTGAGTTGTTCCTCTGGGATCTCTCCTAGTTTTCTACCCTGGTAGATCCTGTTTGCCTTCTTCCCTCAGACAGAAGTGGATGTCTTTGTATGAAATTAATTTTTTGGGAATCTGATGCATTTCTCAAGACGATAAATGAGAGACAGCTACTCAGAAAGTTGTACTGATTTGACCATGCTAACAAAATCACCAAGGTACGTATATACGGTAATTATTTCTATAGGAACATGCTCAAGTAAGGATGACCCAAGACAATTTGCTAGTAAGACATTGGGTACTAAATACAAAAGGCTATTGTAGCTTACTTCTGGTACATGGCATAGATACAAATTTATTAAGGATACAGGATGTAGCAAAAACCATAAACTGAGAAAGAGACGATTGAAAGCTTGCCCTACAATGAAAAACATTTTAGTGGCACCCACTGAGCACAGGATTTGAATTTCAGGTTTGACAGCATTTCTGAGTTTGGATATAAAGCATTGCTGTGAGTAGATAGTGATTTGCTAGTTTTTGAGAGATTGCCATTTGAGCATTTGTATATGTATTGCTTAAGGCTAATGATTTTAAATAGTTTAGACTAAAGTTCGGACTTTCCTTATCTTGTGGTGCTGGTTTCTGTTCAACATTTCCACATTGTAGTAATTGCTGCTGTAATAAAGAGTTAAACAATGAAATTATAGATCAGTTATTTCAAGCAGTATTACTGATTTACAATATTAATAATGTCTTAATGATATTTTGAAATACATATAACAACGATATACAGGTACATATGCAGTTTTGCTTGCACAATGACCCATTAAATGGAGAACTTACATGCTGGCTACTTAGTTATTTTGATGCTGTGATCAATTTTGATTGGGGCATCTAAGCAGTGCTATCAAAGGGGGATCATTTCTTTGTTTAAGCCTGGTCATTTCAATAGCCGGGGCAATTTTTAAATGAAAGCCTATGGCCTAGTGAAGCTATTTGAACTGTCCCAATAGAATGAATACCTACACACAACTGGCCCAGATTTAAATACCATCCAATGATCATATACCCTACACAAACTATAACACCCGTCATGGGTAAATGATATATCAGTAAAAATGAAAACAATACTATGAGCCTGTATGGCTCATATTAATGTCAAGAACACAATTATACAGAATCAAAGAACAAGAAAAACAATATATACAGAGAGGCGCTCTACCAGAGGTCATGACAGCAGAATCATGGTTCAAGTTATAACCCACATCACTCTGGCCATGTGCTTCTCCTGATAGCCCCCTCTCTCAAGTGGGGTGAATTATACCATTTTTATTTGAGTCTTGATCATAACCTCTAGTAGAGCTCCTCTCTGCATATATTATTTTCTTGTTCTCTGATTATTGCTGCACAGCTCCTGAGACTTCTGTTGGAATCAGTGTTGAGTGTTTGAGGGGGCTACCAGTTAGAGAATATTGCCAATCCTCTACTCACCCATCTGGGTTGTGACCCTATGCACCTCAGCAACCTCAGCTCATCAACAATATTGTGGGTTGGGTGATTTTGTACCTAGCTTCTTCCATTTCATTCCAGAAACATTGGCCCCCTCTTTTTAACTTAATCCCTATTTTGTGTTGTTTTATTGTGATACCAATTATAAAAAAATAGCCATCAAATTGCTAAAATACCCTAAAAACAATGAAAACACAGCAGAGGTGGTAGACCCAGCCACCAACCAATCCAACTGGGACAAAATACTTCTGAAAGAAAGAGGACTCCACCTCAGTATCCCAATATGTATTTTGTCATCATCTTTCTCAAGGATTACTGAGTTGGTATAGTTTATGTTCAGGTATATGTAGAGAACATGTATATCGAACCAAAGATTCCATTTCAGATTTGGCATGTGTGTTAATTATTGTTAACCAATCGACATACGGAACATAGAAGTAAGTGCACCTGATCCCCTTTCTAAACTTAAAAATAATGGCAAACATGTACACTATGTATGTGAACCTTGGCATCTGGAAGACATGTATTGTACATGTCCAAGTCCTAAGAGAATGCCTGTTAGGGCATAACATAGGCATACCATAATGGATGCTTATTCAATTTGCAGAACCAATAATACATTTTAACATGGAAATATTGCAATATATTTTGGTAAAAAACCAATCGGGCTATTAAAAAAATTCAAAAATGTAAAAAGTAAGTTATCCAGTTAGTTGGCATTATCCAGTTAGTGCTGACACGCCCTTTTGACAAGGAGAATGGTAATGCCCAATTGTCAAGTTATTAAAAAATATTCATGACGAATGAAAGCTCAATGCCGAGTTAAGCAATAAAATGCTTCAGAATTGTTACTTCATGGGGAATGCTAGTATTTACTAAAATAGCGCTGCTTCCGCTTCATTACACTGCCTGTCATCTCGTTCTTGACGGTGAACTTGACATTCACTTCATGTACTTGTAATTACACTACGCCTTCGCTGCAAGGGGGACAACACATAGCACTGCCTCTTTTTCAAACAGCTGATCAGAAGGGGTGCCAGGTGTCGAACCCGTGCTGATCAAATATTGATGACCTATCCTCAGGATCGGTCATCCATATAAACAGGCTGCACAACTCCTTTAACTCAGATCCAAGCGGTTTAGCCCCTTAAATGCCTTTAGTGACCATGTTTAACAGGGTTCCCTATGTATGGATGCCATGGCAGCAAGGTGGCCTAAAAAAGCCTGCCATGATATGGGTATACACCTATTAAGCCTATTTGGTTTACTGAGTATACCAAAGCATTATTAAAGTAATCAAATAGGCTAAATAAATCTTAATAAAGTTTATGAAAAAGTAGTTTCATTTTGCAAAAGTAAAAAACAACAACTTATATGTGGTGTTAGCAGAATCACGATGACCCCTAGAATAAAATCAATGCGTTATTTAAACTGCATGGAGAACATGGAAAACAATGGCAGAATTGCTACAGCTATATTGACAGAAAAATTAAAAAGTTATGGCTTTTGGAATGCATATATAATGTAATTTATTTCTTTGAAATGTGCTTTTTTATGCAATAATAGTAAATCCTCCAAAAAAACAATTGCTGAATGTATAAAGCACATGCAGTGCAACAAGCTGGAGAAGATCAAGGGAGACCTTCATGAGAATTGGTCAGGCTGTGATCAGATGATGAATATAGTTGATGAATATTAGTCGGCTATGCAGTGTTCCATGAAGGATTTTAATATGCTCCGGATGTAATAAAAGTTAGATGCTTTAGGGCACCTGGACACTGTGGATTTGTATACAGATCATCCACAGAATAACAGCATGAAAAACGCGCTACAAAATGTGTTATAATCTACAATTTATTGTGGATTTTGTCTGTTTTTTGGTGTGATTTTTTCTGTGCTGATTTTCTAGTTATTTTAACGATCCACATTGAAGCCTGTGGGAAAACCACAATACATCTGCTGCAGAGCTGTGCAAACAATGGACATGATGCAGATGTTAAAAGGCTCACTGTAGGTCAATTTCCATGCATACACAATACACTGTACTGTAAGTGTACATGAGATTTGGAAAATGTCATTTACTTTGCTGGTGCTGTATTGTGGTTCTGCATGAAAATCTGTATATAATATGTACAGTGTGCATATACTTGTATGGTTCATTCAGTGCCGGATCTTCACGTGTTTTCATTAAAGGGGTTGTGTCACATCAGCAAATGTCAATGACAGCTCCATGTGTGTCCTTTGCATGAGTGAAGAATTCAACATTAAACATGAGTAGCTGTTCATTCGCAAGTTTGAAAGATGATGAATATGCTGTTTGAAGTAAAGCCATAGGTAGAAGAAGGTTAAAAAAGTATTGCGTGCATGCTGACCGTGCCAATAGTCCCAAAGTCAGACTATTTGCTGTGTTGTGCTGGATTTTAAATTAGCATCCTACGAAACACCCAGTGAATATTCCGTCAGACCGCAGCTGTCAGATGTGCTCAAAACTATCAGTCTCTCCATTCTGTCAAGATGAACAGTGTGGTCCCACTATTTATATATGAGGGGTTGAGGAATACAATAAACTTGTAGCCCTTCAGATACAGTATCTATATAAATACTGTTATGTTTTTTTTAGAACTTATCACACTGCACAATTTTCATTTTTAATTTACAAATAAAAGTTATATATTAGCTTATTTGAATTTGCTGCTATAGGACAAATCTGATCAAAAATGGAAAAAAAAAATATCCTTCCTGCTCCCAAGACCTGATTGGATCAACACTCAAACTAGGGTCCACATATTTACATAAGAGTTCATCTAATACTGTCATAAAGCCATCAACTCTTACTGCTCCGTCTCCTAATGTAAGGTGTCCTAAAGATCTACAGCTTTTATGATCAGCTCCTAGATAACATAGATTTCAGATTCTGGTGTATGAACCTGCTGAGATGCACCAAAATTATGAGAAGGCATGCCAGCAGAAACTACATCAAGACTGACGTTAGAAATTGCAGTCTTGACCACTTCAGCCCTTTGAGATTAGATGCTGCATAGCTTCTTTGAATCAGTGGTTGGGACTTCAGAGTGGTGCTGAGCTGGTCTCATTCACAGTATCAGAGTTTTCCAATACTTTTCTAGAATTTAATAAAGGCAACTCCCATTTTTATTACTAGTGAAACTGAAATAAAAATGGGCACATGCTACTTCAGTACAGCTTCTTCTTGCCCCACAGTAACCCAATTAAAGATCACATTCAGATCACATACATCTGAAGTATACAGGATGTATCTCAACAGGGCAACTAACGAACATCTGGGATCAACTCTATTATACCAGCCATACTGCAGATCTATTGCACTGTTACTGGAAAATTATTTTTAAATGAAATGCAAATGAGAGCTTAAGTGCTCTCAGGGTGGACTCAAGCCACTTGGTGCACCTTAGTTTTTCCACACTGCAGTGCTGGACAATGCCCCTCACATTTACTGACAGGGCCACATATCAATAGTGTCATCTAACCTGGCCATGTCAAATGGTGGGTGTAGTGTCTAGCGTCACAGAGCAGACAAGCTAAGGTATTTAGAGTGGCTAGGACCCACCTTAGTGCACCTATGCCCTCATTTACATATTAATTTAAATAATGATTTCTCAGTAACAGTGGATCATCTGCTAAAGAAAGGTATGCTTTTACTCAGCAGGGTCAGCCCTGCCAGGCACTATGCCAGTTTTAACAAGGTTGATTCCACTGTCAGATGCTTTTTCAAGTATATACAAATTGTGTAAAAGGCTTGAATAGGATTTGGAAGCTAAAAGTTATTTCAAAAACTAAAGGTTATTTTTTACTCAGTCTCATTTCATCCCCTTTTCATGCCCACTCCCCCCCCCCCCCTCTCTGCTCAGTGGAATTTCCAGGTTCAGGGGTAGGCTGTCACCTTTCTCTGAATAAAACTAGATATCACTTCACTTGTGCATCTACCCAACATGTACGTTAACATAGATAAATGGCTCTATTAATAACCAGAATTAACACAAAGCAGCCACTGACTGGTGGCTACCAAGTCACCTCCATAAACATTTTAGCTGTTGCTTAACCCCTTCCTGAAAGAGCAATTTTACTTTTTTTTCTTTTTTATATTTTCATTTTTTACTCTCTGTCTTCCCAGAGCTATAACCTTTATTGTTTTCTCTTGACATAACTATATGGGGGCTTATTTTTTGCACCATTTGTTGCTTACAATGTAGTGGGAAACTGGAAAGAATTCTAAATGGGATGGAATTGAAAAAAAATCAATCCCACCTCAGTTTTATGGGTTTAATTTTTACAATGTTCCCTATGGGGTAACACTGACCTGTTACCTTCATTATCTGGATCAGTGCGATTACAATAATACCCAATATTTTTTTTGTTTTTGTTGTGTTTTAATACTTACCTTCAAACTTTAAAAAACTATTTTCCTTTGTCTCACCATATTCGAACCCCCATAACGCTTTTTTATATTTATGTCTACAGAGCTGTGGAGGGCTCATTTTTTGCGGGGTGATCTGCAGTTTTCATTGATACCATTGGAATGTATATGACTTTTTGATCACTTTTTATTTTTATTTTTTTTGGTGGGGGAGTTGAAGTAACAAAAAAAAAACAGCAAGTCTAGCCATTATGATTTTTTTCCATTACGCTGTTCACCTTATGGGATAAATATGTTTATATTTTAATAATACAGGTGTTTTAGGACACAGCAATTCTAATGATCGTTATTTTTTATTGTTTATTTTTATTTTAAATGTGAGGAAAGGGGGTGATATGAATTTTTATTTTTTATATAATTTTACATTTTTAAAAACTTTCTCTACATGATAAATGCCACTTGCTTAGGCGAGACAACCTCTTTAATGCCCCACACAGTAATACTCAGTTATACTATCCCCCTTAGATCCCATAAATAATGCCCCATTTTCTACCACCCCAAATACAGAACACCCTAAACAAGAAGGAATAGCTTTATAAAAGCAGTATCTTTTGTTTAATAGATGTGCTAAATTTGAAATTTACATTGTACCTATGGGTGTGTAGCTGCCTCCAAATTTTCCCCCTAGCCATTCATCTGTCCAAAGCTGTATAATTAGAGCAGAATACAGATGGATCCTACCTTCCCTGGGTTGATTTGGAGACCTACTGTAGGCCTAAGGAGAGGTGAGTCATTTTAGTGTAGGGTCCCATCTGTAAGTAGTCCCCTTGTCATGGTAAGCTTATTTCATATGTCTTTCTATAGTGAATGTAATACTATTACAATGTATAATCCATATATTCAGTGTTTGCAGAGTGCTGTTGCATTCTGTGTTTGCTTTTGGATTGCAGCCGTGGAGCACGAGCACCTGCACATTTAATTTGTTTTCTAGGATATTTTAACTTTATTTTTTTGCATTCAAAGCATCCTCTACCTAATGTAACAAATAGATGACTAGATTTTCACTGCAGAAAGACAGAGGCACTAGAAGAAGTTATAGATATGACTTTTTTATTGATAACTTTGATGTTAACATTTCTTAATAAAGTCATCCTACAGAAAACACTTGAGTATGTGTTGTGTCTATCCCTGCTGTAATAGCAAGGGAGAATATGTGAATTGGACTATGCTCACATCATGTCTGTGATGTGCGCTTAGTGGATATCTCACTGTGCAGCGTATAGGTGGATGTGTTCACTTATCCCAAAAAAAGGCAAAAGCATGTCCTTTTGGCATACGTTTGATCAGTATACATGAGCAGAACTTTTTTAACTACTTTGAAAAGTGTAGTTCATTGCACTTTTCAAAATAATGGGTAAAATAATTTTTTTTTTCCCCTTCAATGATAGCAGTCATTGGCAAGTGTATGGAACTGTATGCAGTTGTTTAACCACTTCAGATCTGGGCCATTTACCCCCTTTCTGACCAGGCCTAATTTTGCAAATCTGACGTGTCACTTCATATGGAAATACCTTTGAAACGCTTTTACTTATCCAAGCGATTCTGAGATTGTTTTCTCGTGACACATTGTAATTCAAGTTAATGGTAAATTTGAGTCGATATGTTTTAATTTTATTTATAAGAAAATCCAAAAGTTAATGAAAATTTGAAAAAATTCACTGTTTTCTAAATTTGAATCTCTCTGCTTTTAAGACAGATAGTGATACCCCATAAAATACTTTTTAATTTACATTCCCCATATGTCTACATTATGTTGGCATCATTTTGGTAGTGTCATTTTATTTTTTTTAGGATGTTGGAAGGTTTAGAATTTTAGGCTAGGGCTACACGGCAACATGTGTCGCGCGACAATAAGTCGCGCGACACATAGTGCACAACTACACAACGACAGTTGTCGCGCGACATTGATGTCGCACCAAAGTCGCGCGACAATTTTTATACTGGAAGTCTATGGTGTCGCACTGCGACATGCGACATGCTGCGACTGCGACAGTCGCAGAAAAATCCATCCAAGATGGATTTTTTGCGACTGTCGTGTCGCAGTCGCAGCATGTCGCATGTCGCAGTGCGACACCATAGACTTCCATTATAAAAATTGTCGCGCGACTTTGGTGCGACAAGAAGTCGCGCGACAACTGTCGTCGTGTAGTCCTAGCCTTAGACTCAATTTTTGCAAATTTGTAAAATCAACTTTTTTAAGGACCAGTTCAGTTCTGAAGTCAGTTTGTGAGGCTTACAAAATAGAAACCACCCATAAATTTAAAATTACCCCATTTTAGAAATTTAAAAATTTCACTTTTTTTGCAGATTTTCTATTTTAATGATTTTTTTCCTGTAACACATCAAGGGTTAACAACAAAACAAAACTCAATATTTATTACCCCGATTCTGCAGTTTGCAGAAACACCCCACATGTGGTCATAAACTGTTATTTGGGGATATGCCAGGGCTCAGAAGGGGAGGAGCAGCATCTGCATTTTCTAACATGGAATTTTCTCTCATGGTTCTTAAGAGCGATAACTTTTTAATTTTTTTGTGGACTGAGCTGCATGAGGGCTTATTTTTTGTGGAACAAGCTGTGCTTTTTATTGGCACCATTTTGGGGTACATCCAGCTTTCTGATCACTTTTTAATCTAATTTTTGGGAGGTTAAGTCACAAAAAAGCAGTTTAGGGGCATTTTTCTATATTTTTTTTGCACCGTTCACTTGATGGTGTAGATCATGTGATATTTTTGGAGAGCCAGTTGTTACGGAGGCAACAATACCAAATATGTCTATGTTTTATTATTTTTTTTATTTACGTCTTGCTCAATAATAGCTTTTTTCGAAAAAAAAAATCGTTTTTGTGTTGCAATTTTTTAAGAGCCGTATTTTTTCCATTTTTCTGGCTATGATCTCTTGCTCATTTTTTGCGGGATGAGGTGACATTTTTATTGCTACCATTTTGGGATGCATAAAACTTTTTGATTGCTTGATATTATGTTTTTTGGTAGGTTTTGGCATAATTTTTATTAGATTTTTTTTAAGCTGTTCACTTGATGGGGTAGATCATGTGATATTTTTATAGAGCCGGTCATTGCGGATGCGGTGATACCAAATATGTCTATTTTATTTATTTATTTTTATTTGTAAACAAATTTTAATGACATATTTGGGGGGAAATTATTTTTTTATATGTGATTTTTTTTATAATACTGTTTATTTATTTATTTATTTATTTTTAATTTATTTTACACTTTGTGTCCCCCATAAGGTCATACAAGACCTCTGGGGGACATTTAACTTTTTTTTTTTTTCCACTATTGATTTCTCTTGTAACTGGGCCTGACATAGTAGCCCCAGTTACAGTGGAAATACATCCCCAGAGAGACTGTACAGCATAATACTATGCTGTACAGCCTCAGTGCAGGGCTGATCGGGTCTACGAGAGACCCGGCAGCTCCTGCACGCTCCGGGCCCCGGCAATCAAGTGGCCGCTGGGCCGGAACAGGAAGCGCACATAGCGGTGAGCGCTGTGTATACAGCGATCTAGAAGGCAGGGACCCCTGGGAACAGTCCCGCCTTCTCTTTGGGGTACCCTGCTGTCACTGCAGCTTCTATCTCTGAATGGACATTCATAAACGTCCATTCAGAGATACTTAACCACTTCCCGGACGTTTATAGTCAATGGGCGGACGGGAAGTGGTTAAAGATTCAAACATACATTTCAAAAGTAATTCCAGGACACAATGTGGACAAAGTAATACAGATAAAGCTTTATTAGTTACCATGGAGGCATACCACACAACTGGTATGTGGCCCATGGGGACCCACCTTGAGCTTCTTCTGTTCCTGACATAAATTCACAATATTTTCAAGCAGCAACCATTAGGGGGAGCTCAGTGCATAGATATTTTTAAAGCTTCCATTAAAGGGGTTATCCCATGATTAATGTAAAAAATGAAAATCAAACATTATGTAGTATATGACAATATATTTTTAACAAAACTAGAACCAGTTCTGTTTCACACATGCTTGATTCACACATGCTTGATTCATAACAAGCTGACAGCTTAAGGGGAGTGTCTTTTCTGCTGCAGCTAAGGGGGCGTGTCTTAGCTTTCCCCATCACAACTCAGGAGGCAGTTGAAGGATGAAACTGAGCATGTGCAGCCATCTCAGTGAGCAGGACAAAGAAATAAGAGAAAAAATAGCAGGTGGCGCTATACAGATACATTTTATTGAATATATCAGTGGCTATACTTAATTTTTAATGACATGTAATTACAAAAGAATTCAGATCTAGGTGCTGGTTTGAAAACTGTAGAATATTTTTTGTGGGAACCCCTTTAAGTTCAATGTTAACTGTATATATCCCTCTAGTGGTGGCTGCAAACAGTTTTATCTTGCAGTATGGATTTAGAGCTGTATAGTGGATATTTAGCAGTTTATTTTTATCAGAGCACCATATTTAGAAGAAACTGTTAGGTCAGGTAAAGTGGGTGAGGTGGAGAGTGACTTTTGTATTAGTCAAACAATTTTCTCCACTTGATAGAAACAAATTGTACTTGACATGCAGCACTTTCGAGGGGGGGAGGGGGAGGTGGCAAACTAAATTTTAATATTGGGCTCAATGAAATCTGTATATGTAGGGTGGTTCTGTGCATACATTATTGAATTGTATTTTTGGTAGCATAGCAGGTGTTTACTATGCTGCATGCTGCATGACCTTTGTTTCGACTTTCTTGTAGATGTTTGTGGTATAAGAATTTTTTCATACTTTAAGATATAGTTTTTACACTATTCTTGTGTTTAAGCCTCTGCTTCTTGGATGTGATTTTTAGGCCTCTATGTAAGATTAAGATTTCTCATATGAGGGGTGGGGGGTGGTAGTCTGATTGAGCTAGATGACAGTCTCCCAACATACAGCCTAAAGACAAGACCAGAGACACAGCTGTGACTCCTAAAGTGGGTCACTCCGACTCTGAGATGGACGGATTCCTTATAAAAGGTCAACTATCTCTGGCGTGTGTTGGCAAGATGGCACCTGCAAATGTTGCGGAGGGCACCAGGTTGGAAGACTCCAGCGATGAGAGCGCTGCAAACTAGGCTGCTAGCTCTAAATCTTCTGCTACTTCCAGAGGGTTCCTGAAAAGAACTCTAGCTCATGACTTGGCACTCAAAGCAACAGAGCTCAGTGAGATCAAAGCTGACATCCAATACATAGGAAGCGAGTTGAATCCCTAGAACACGGTCATAAAGATCTGCTTGCTTTCTCACAGGTTGCCAAGGACAAGATTTCAGAACAGTGCAATCTGTTGAACCAAGCCCTTCCCAAGGCCTCCAGCACTGAAGATATCCCCGCCACCATCCAATAGATTCTTGTTGTACTTCTTTGCTCACAAAGAGTGGAACAGATTGTTATTAAACATCCCTAAAGCGCATTAAAGCCAAAGCTCCCTCCAAGGGAGCCACCAAATGCCCTTCAGGTGAAGCATATTCCTTACCGCTGGCTACTGTATATCCATTTGGCTTTGTCATTTCCAGAGCGAGCAAGAAAATAGTCATCAGATCTCCTGGCAGCATGGAAACTCTTGACATTGCTAGCATTGCTACATAATGATTTAAAGGATTTCCTTAATAGTAAGTCTGCTCATGCATATTTCTGAGTTAAACATGAACAAAATGTACATGGGTAGAAAGGTGGCAAGATGACCTCCTTTGTTTAGAAAGCTAGGCAGCAAGCCTGTGTTAAGCAGATTCGATCACACTAAAGTCAGCTTTTGACCTCCACTGAAGACATAGCTTCCTAGTTCTCACTGTTTTATAGCCAGCTTTTCAATATTCGCCAACATGAAACCTCAACTGACCGATCCATCCGTGAGGGACTTATACATGCCTTCTTGGAGTTCTTACATCTCCCCAGTAAGCAGGTGGAGAAACTCACTGCCCTAGTCTCAGCTCCTAAAATTCAGAGAATTTTAGCCTCCATCCCTACAGGGAAGGCTCCAGAACCTAATGGCTACCCTATAATATACTATAAGAAGTTCTTCCCAGTTCTGGCCACCCCACTTACCACCTACTTTAATTGGCTCTTTACTGGAGCACTTTCAGCTCTTCAATCCCAGGAAACTCATATTAGCATCTTACATAGGGAGCGGAAAGACCCCTCAAGTTGTAGTAGCTACAGACCCATCTCTTTTATCAACACTGACATCAAGATGTGGGTCAAATTGCTTGCTAATAGATTGTCTGCTCTCTTACCAAAATTAGTAGCGCCTGGACAGTCGTGTTTAGTTTGGTGGCAGGGAGGGCAGAGATAGGGAGGGTCATCCAGGCTACTCTCACTGCACTACTCTCACCATGTCAAGGCCCCATTGGTCTTTCTCGGCACTGATGCTGAGAAGTCCTTTGATAGAGTTGATTGGTTATATATGAGACTAGCGCTATCTCTTTCCTAGTGCCTATTTTGCCTTATATTCCACCCGACAGCTAAAATTAGAGTCAATAGCCTCTTGTCAGCACCCTTTGTCATTGATAATGGCACAAGACAGGGACTTCACTATCACCCACCCAGTTTGTTCTTACTTTAGTGCCCCTTATTTAAGTGATATGCTAAAATCCCCAGATTAAAGGTCTATCTGTACATAAAGTAGATCACCAAATTGCTGCTTTCGCAGATAATATACTTCTATTTATCTCTAAACCCTCTCAGGTTTTACCTGTAGTTAAGATGCAGCCAAGCGAAACCTGATGGCCAACTCAAGAAAAAATGGCAATCAGAGTCAATATTAGCTCAGCTACATCTGTATCTCACTATTGGACAGGATTGGATCCTTATCGAACTTTGAGATCAATATGTACAAAGGTGAGGTCTTGGGTGTCCACATCTCACACAGCAGAAGGGCAGAGTTTACAGACTCTATACCCCTTTGCATAGACCTCTTAAACCTTCTCACTCTTGGCTGTCGTTTAGCTAAGCATTCCCTTCCAACCCACTTGATCATCGCCACCAAACTGATTTTACCACTTTGTTGGCTGTGTTCTACTTCTCTCACACTACAAATGTGGTTTGATGGGAAACCACAAATCTATCAATAGGAACATTTCAGTTGGGAGAGTTGGCCCCATAACAAATTCATCACCCTGTAGAGCCCCTGAAAAGCCTTGTCAGTGTCCATCCATCACCCAACCTGCTGTTGGAACCGCACCACTGTTTCATAATAGATGATATCTACAATTCTGCAAGACACTACAGCTTCTTGCTTTTCAATTAGCCACTGTCAAGATTTGCCATATTTATCTTTCAGACTTTATGTTTTTGTTGTTTGTGTTGTGTTATTCTGACTTTGTAATATCAAAAATTTCATAATTGGAGATTGAAAAAGACTCCTCGTATACATGAGTCTGGTTCTGGCATTTTTCTTAACAGTAAAATGCTGCAGAATGAGCATTTATTTTTATATACAAGTGCATCTCAATAAATTAGAATATCATCAAAAAGTTGTTGTTTTTCAGTAATTCAATTCTATATATTATATAGAGTCACTACAAACAGAGTGAACTTTTTCAAGTGTTTATTTCTGTTAATGTTGATGAGGAAGGAAAACCCAAAAGTCATTATCTCAGAAAATTAGAATATTATATTAGACCGACTGTTGTTTTTTTTTTAAACACAGAAATGTTGGCCAAATGAAAAGTATGTACAGTAAATGCACTCAATACTTTGTTGGGGCTCCTTTTGCATGAATGACTGCATCAATGTGGTGTGGCAGGAAGGCGATCAGCCTGTGGCACTGCAGAGGTGTTATGGAAGCCCAGCTTGCTTTGACAGCAGCCTTCAGCTCGTCTGCATTGTTGGGTCTGGTGTCTCTCATCTTCCTCTTGCTGGCCAATCAAGCACAGTGATACTGTGGTTATTAAACCAGGTATTGGTAAATTGGCAGTGTGGACAGGTGCCAAGTCCTGCTGGAAAATAAAAATTCCATCTCCAAAAAGCTTGTCGGCAGAGGGAAGCATAAAGTGCTCTAAAATTTCCTGGTAGATGGCTGCACTGACTTTGGTCTTGATAAAACACAGTGGACCTACACCAGCAGATGACATGGCTCCCCAAACCATCACTGATTGTGGAAACTTCACACTAGACCTCAAGCAGCTTGGATTGAGTGCCTCTCCACTCTTCCTCCAGACTCTGGGACCTTGATTTGCAAATGAAACACAAAATTTACTTTCATCTGAGAACAACACCTTTGATCACTGAGAACAGTCCAGTTCTTTTTCTCCTTGGTCCAGGTAAGATGCTTCTGGCGTTGTCTATTGGTCATGAGTGGCTTGACACATGATATGTGACACTTGTAGCCCATGTCCTGGATACGTCTGTGTGTGGAAGAACTGACTCCAGCAGCAGTTCCTCCTTGTGAATCTCCCCCAAATTTAGGAAAGGCATTTTCTTAACAATCCTATCAAGGCTGCGGTTCTCCCTGTTCCTTGTGCATCTTTTTCTACCACTCTTTTTCCTTCCACTAAACTTTCCATTAATATGCTTTGATGGAGCACTCTGTGAACAGCCAGCTTCTTTAACAATGACATTTTGAGGCTTACCCTCCTTGTGGAGTGTGTCAATGACATCCTTGTGGACATCTTTCAAGTCAGCAGTCTTCCCCATGATTGTGTCGCCTACTGAACCAGACTAAGGCACCTTTTTAAAGGCTTAGGAATAGAGATGAGTGAGCATACTCGTCCGAGCTTGGTGCTCGTTCGAGTATTACGGTACTCGTAAGTGCTCGCTGCTCGGACGAGTAACTCGCCATGCTCGAGGAAATGGCAACTTCCGCATCGTGTATTTTTGGCGCCTATAAACTCAGCCAATCACAAGCCAGGAGACTCTGCGGTACACCCAGCATCACGTGGGGCCCTTACATGTCGATAGTAGGGGTTGGCTGGCCTGATCAGGTGACCCTGGAATATACTAGTGACTGGCCGCGGTGCTCGGCTCAGATGCTGTCTGGATGTCGTTAGGGATAGAGCTGCTGCGTTTCAGGGACAGTGTTAGGGCCTGCATTTAGTTCTCTGTTAGGCAGGAATAACCCACAAAGAACCCAACAGCCCTTCTAAGGGCTACAAGAAATTTTTTTTTGTCTCCTGGCTTAGCTGGCTGGCTGGCACTAGTAGTGCAGCTATTGCCATATATAACCCCTTTTTTTATTGTTATATCTCAGTGATACAAATCCATTTCACACAGCAGTGTGGAACCATTCTGTGTGTCACAGTTCAGTACACTCACTCCAATCCATATATACTGTCCAGGTGACACTTTCTGTACGTCACTTAATACAACCAGGTCTTTTGCTCTCATATAGCTTGATCCCAAAAATCTCTGTGCGACATTTGCCTGGGTCGCAGTCAAAATAGCCACCGTCAGCAGGGTGTCAGTTAGCTCTACGATAGTTTCTGCACGTCACGTTCCCAAAAAAACAAAACTAAAAAAATATATATAAAAAAAATAGTTTTTTTGTTGTTTTAGCTCAGTGATACAAATCCATTTCACACAGCTGCGTGGAACCATTCTGTGTGTCACAGTTCAGTACACTCACTACAATCCGTATTTTCTGTCCAAGTGACACTTTCTGTACGTCACTTAATACAACCGGGTCTTTTGCTCTCATATAACTTGATCCCAAAAATCTCTGTGCGACATTTGTCTGGGTCGCAGTCAAAATAGCCACCGTCAGCAGGATGTCAGTTAGCTCTACGATAGTTTCTGCACGTCACGTTCCCAAAAAAACTAAACTAAAAAAAAAATATATAAAAAAAATAGTTTTTTTGTTGTTTTAGCTCAGTGATACAAATCCATTTCACACAGCTGCGTGGAACCATTCTGTGTGTCACAGTTCAGTACACTCACTACAATCCGTATTTTCTGTCCAGGTGACACTTTCTGTACATCACTTAATACAACCGGGTCTTTTGCTCTCATATAGCTTGATCCCAAAAATCTCTGTGTGACATTTGTCTGGATCGCAGTCAAAATAGCCACCGTCAGCAGGGTGTCAGTTAGCTCTACGATAGTTTCTGCACGTCACCGTCCAAAAAAAAACAAAACTAAAAAAAAATATATATAAAAAAAATAGTTTTTTTTTGTTTTAGCTCAGTGATACAAATCCATTTCACACAGCTGGTGGAACCATTCTGTGTGACACAGTTCAGTACACTCACTACAATCCGTATTTTCTGTTCAGGTGACACTTTCTGTACGTCACTTAATACAACCAGGTCTTTTGCTCCCATATAGCTTGATCCCAAAAATCTCTGTGCGACATTTGTCTGGGTCGCAGTCAAAATAGCCACCATCAGCAGGGTGTAAGTTAGCTCTACGATAGTTTCTGCACGTCACCGTCCAAAAAAAACAAAACTAAAAAAAAAAATATATAAAAAAAAATAGTTTTTTTGTTGTTTTAGCTCAGTGATACAAATCCATTTCACACAGCTGCGTGGAACCATTCTGTGTGTCACAGTTCAGTACACTCACTACAATCCGTATTTTCTGTCCAGGTGACACTTTCTGTACGTTACTTAATACAACCAAGTCTTTTGCTCTCACGTATATACTTTGATCCCAAAAATCTCTGTGCGACATTTGTCTGGGTCGCAGTCAAAATAGCCACCGTCAGCAGGGTGTCAGTTAGCTCTACGATAGTTTCTGCACGTCACGTTCCCAAAAAAACAAAACTAAAAAAAAATATATAAAAAAAATAGTTTTTTGTTGTTTTAGCTCAGTGATACAAATCCATTTCACACAGCTGCGTGGAACCATTCTGTGTGTCACAGTTCAGTACACTCACTACAATCCGTATTTTCTGTCCAGGTGACACTTTCTGTACGTCACTTAATACAACCGGGTCTTTTGCTCTCATATAGCTTGATCCCAAAAATCTCTGTGCGACATTTGTCTGGGTCGCAGTCAAAATAGCCACCGTCAGCAGGGTGTCAGTTAGCTCTACGATAGTTTCTGCACGTCACATTCCCAAAAAAACAAAACTAAAAAGAAAATATATAAAAAAATAGTTTTTTTGTTGTTTTAGCTCAGTGATACAAATCCATTTCACACAGCTGCATGGAACCATTCTATGTGTCACAGTTCAGTACACTCACTACAATCCGTATTTTCTGTCCAGGTGACACTTTCTGTACGTCACTTAATACAACCAGGTCTTTTGCTCTCATATAGCTTGATCCCAAAAATCTCTGTGCAACATTTGTCTGGGTCGCAGTCAAAATAGCCACCGTCAGCAGGGTGTCAGTTAGCTCTACGATAGTTTCTGCACGTCACGTTCCCAAAAAAACAAAACTAAAAAGAAAATATATATAAAAAATAGTTTTTTTGTTGTTTTAGCTCAGTGATACAAATCCATTTCACACAGCTGCGTGGAACCATTCTGTGTGTCACAGTTCAGTACACTCACTACAATCCGTATTTTCTGTCCAGGTGACACTTTCTGTACGTCACTTAATACAACCGGGTCTTTTGCTCTCATATAGCTTGATCCCAAAAATCTCTGTGCGACATTTGTCTGGGTCGCAGTCAAAATAACCACCGTCAGCAGGGTGTCAGTTAGCTCTACGATAGTTTCTGCACGTCACGTTCCCAAAAAAACTAAACTAAAAAAAATATATAAAAAAAATAGTTTTTCTGTTGTTTTAGCTCAGTGATACAAATCCATTTCACACAGCTGCGTGGAACCATTCTGTGTGTCACAGTTCAGTACACTCACTACAATCCGTATTTTCTGTCCAGGTGACACTTTCTGTACGTCACTTAATACAACCGGGTCTTTTGCTCTCATATAGCTTGACCCCAAAAATCTCTGTGCGACATTTGTCTGGGTCGCAGTCAAAATAGCCACCGTCAGCAGGGTGTCAGTTAGCTCTACGATAGTTTCTGCACGTCACATTCCCAAAAAAACAAAACTAAAAAGAAAATATATAAAAAAAATAGTTTTTTTGTTGTTTTAGCTCAGTGATACAAATCCATTTCACACAGCTGCATGGAACCATTCTATGTGTCACAGTTCAGTACACTCACTACAATCCGTATTTTCTGTCCAGGTGACACTTTCTGTACGTCACTTAATACAACCAGGTCTTTTGCTCTCACATAGCTTGATCCCAAAAATCTCTGTGCGACATTTGTCTGGGTCGCAGTCAAAATAGCCACCGTCAGCAGGGTGTCAGTTAGCTCTACGATAGTTTCTGCACGTCACGTTCCCAAAAAAACAAAACTAAAAAGAAAATATATATAAAAAAATAGTTTTTTTGTTGTTTTAGCTCAGTGATACAAATCCATTTCACACAGCTGCGTGGAACCATTCTGTGTGTCACAGTTCAGTACACTCACTACAATCCGTATTTTCTGTCCAGGTGACACTTTCTGTACGTCACTTAATACAACCAGGTCTTTTGCTCTCATATAGCTTGATCCCAAAAATCTCTGTGCGACATTTGTCTGGGTCGCAGTCAAAATAACCACCGTCAGCAGGGTGTCAGTTAGCTCTACGATAGTTTCTGCACGTCACGTTCCCAAAAAAACTAAACTAAAAAAAAAATATTTAAAAAAAATAGTTTTTTTGTTGTTTTAGCTCAGTGATACAAATCCATTTCACACAGCTGCGTGGAACCATTCTGTGTGTCACAGTTCAGTACACTCACTACAATCCGTATTTTCTGTCCAGGTGACACTTTCTGTACATCACTTAATACAACCGGGTCTTTTGCTCTCATATAGCTTGATCCCAAAAATCTCTGTGCGACATTTGTCTGGGTCGCAGTCAAAATAGCCACCGTCAGCAGGGTGTCAGTTAGCTCTACGATAGTTTCTGCACGTCACCGTCCAAAAAAAACAAAACTAAAAATATATATATATAAAAAAATAGTTTTTTTGTTGTTTTAGCTCAGTGATACAAATCCATTTCACACAGCTGGTGGAACCATTCTGTGTGTCACAGTTCAGTACACTCACTACAATCCGTATTTTCTGTCCAGGTGACACTTTCTGTACGTCACTTAATACAACCAGGTCTTTTGCTCTCATATAGCTTAATCCCAAAAATCTCTGTGCGACATTTGTCTGGGTCGCAGTCAAAATAGCCACCGTCAGCAGGGTGTCAGTTAGCTCTACGATAGTTTCTGCACGTCACGTTCCCAAAAAAACAAAACTAAAAAAAAAATATATAAAAAAAATAGTTTTTTTGTTGTTTTAGCTCAGTGATACAAATCCATTTCACACAGCTGCGTGGAACCATTCTGTGTGTCACAGTTCAGTACACTCACTACAATCCGTATTTTCTGTCCAGGTGACACTTTCTGTACGTCACTTAATACAACCAGGTCTTTTGCTCTCATATAGCTTGATTCCAAAAATCTCTGTGCGACATTTGTCTGGGTCGCAGTCAAAATAGCCACCGTCAGCAGGGTGTCAGTTAGCTCTACGATAGTTTCTGCACGTCACGATCCAAAAAAAACAAAACTAACAAAAAAATATATTAAAAAAATTGTTTTTTTGTTGTTTTAGCTCAGTGATACAAATCCATTTCACACAGCTGCGCGGAACCATTCTGTGTGTCACAGTTCAGTACACTCACTACAATCCGTATTTTCTGTCCAGGTGACACTTTCTGTACGTCACTTAATACAACCAGGTCCTTTGCTCTCACGTATATACTTTGATCCCAAAAATCTCTGTGCAACATTTGTCTGGGTCGCAGTCAAAATAGCCACTGTCAGCAGGGTGTCAGTTAGCTCTACGATAGTTTCTGCACGTCACGTTCCCAAAAAAACAAAACTAAAAAAAAAATATATAAAAAAAATAGTTTTTTTGTTGTTTTAGCTCAGTGATACAAATCCATTTCACACAGCAGTGTGGAACCATTCTGTGTGTCACAGTTCAGTACACTCACTACACTCCGTATTTTCTGTCCAGGTGACACTTTCTGTACGTCACTTAATTCAACCAGACTGAACAAGTTTGTGGGTTTCAGTACAGCAGGCCCATTTATTTTTTATTTTTTATATAATACACTTATATACAGAAAATGTTGAACCCCAGGGCTAAGGGTCGAGGACGAGAGCATGGGCGTGGGCATTCAATTACTGCAGGGGGCAGAGGCTGTGGTCCTTGGCAGGGTGAGACAGTACCTGCTGATGAGGGAGCAGGGGAACGCCGCAGAGCTACACTCCCTAGCTTCATGTCTCAACTTACAGGGACACGTGGTAGAGGACTGTTGAAACCACAACAGCGCGAACAGCTGATGTCGTGGATTGCGGACAATGCTTCAAGTAACTAGTCCACCAGTCAGTCTTCCACGTAGTCCACCCACGTTACCCAAGGGAGCACTCCTCTGGCTCCTCCACCTCAACCTCCTTCCCCCCAGTCTGCCCCCTCCCAGGAAAATTTGGAATGCGATCCGGCATACTCTCAGGAACTGTTTTCTGGACCCTTCCCAGAGTCACAAACCACTTCTCAGGTTGCTGCTGACCTCGTTCCCGATGCCCAAGTTTTCCAACTGTCGCAGTCTGTGGGTGATGATGATGATGATGATGATGATGACAATGTTGAGTTAATGGAAGAAGTTTGTAAAAAGGTGTCGGACGATGAGGAGACACGTTTGTCAGACAGTGGTGAAGTTGTTGTCAGGGCAGGAAGTCCGAGGGGGGAGCAGACTGAGGAATCGGAGGATGACGAGGTGACTGACCCAAGCTGGGTTGATAAGCCGAGTGAAGACAGTGCTTCTGAGGCGGAGGCGAGTGCTGCACCAGAACAGGTTGGAAGAGGCAGTGGTGTGGCCAGAGGGAGAAGCAGGGCCACAGCTGGTGCATCAGGAGCAACTGTTTCACATAGTGAAGCTCCCGTGGCGAGGCCTAGATGTTCGCAAGTCTGGAGATTTTTTAAAGAAAGTGAGGATGACCGACAGACTGTGGAGTGCAACCTGTGCCACACCAGGATCAGCAGGGGTGCCACCACTACTAGCCTAACCACCACCAGCATGCACAGGCATATGAGTGCTAAACACCCCACTCAATGGAACCAAGGCCGTTCACCACCTCCTGCGGGTCACACCACTGCTCCTTCCCCTGTGTCACTCGCTGCCTCTGCTAGTCAACCCCCTTCCAAGGACCCCGGCACGAGCGCCTACCGCCGGAAAACCACACCTTCGCCTCCACGATCCTCCACAGTGTCCACCAATGTGTCCCAGCGCAGCGTTCAGCTGTCTTTACAGCAGACGCTGGAGTGCAAGAGGAAATACAGTTCCACCCACCCACATACCCAAGCCCTCAACGTCCACATCTCCAAATTGCTGAGCCTGGAGATGCTGCCCTATAGGCTGGTAGAGACCGAGGCCTTTCGCAATCTCATGGCAGTGGCTGCCCCTCGGTATTCGGTCCCCAGCCGCCACTATTTTTCCCGATGTGCCGTCCCAGCCCTACACCAGCACGTGTCACAGAACATCATCCGTGCCCTGACCAACACTGTTTCTGAGAAGGTCCACCTAACCACGGACACGTGGACAAGTGCTGCCGGGCAGGGACACTATATCTAACTCACGGCACATTGGGTTAACTTGGTGGAGGCTGGGACTGAGACTGACCCTGGGGCCGCTCATGTACTGCCCACACCGAGGATTACGGGGCCTACCTCGGTCACGGTCTCTCAGACGTACTATGCCTCCTCCTCCGACCCCTCCTCCTTCTCCACCTCCTCCTCCGAATTACCATCCGTGGGCACGGCGCCTTCAGTCAGTAGCTCTAGGCGCAGCAGCAGTGCCGTGGGTAAGCGCCAGCAGGCGGTGCTCAAACTGCTGAGCTTAGGTGACAAAAGGCACACCGCCCAAGAGCTGTTACAGGGCATCACGGCGCAGCCCGATCTGTGGCTGGCACCGCTGAACCTCAAGCCAGGCATGGTTGTGTGTGACAACGGGCGTAACCTGGTGGCGGCTCTGCAACTCGGCAGACTGACACATGTGCCATGCCTGGCCCACGTGTTCAATCTCATAGTTCAGCGGTTCCTCAAGACATACCCCAATCTGTCTGATTTGCTCACCAAGGTGCGCCGCATCTGTGCGCATTTCCGCAAGTCGACCACAGATGCTGCCACTCTCAGGGCAGCGCAGCGCCGCCTACAACTGCCTGCTCACCGACTGTTGTGCGACGTGCCCACGAGATGGAATTCGACATTAAACATGTTATCCAGAGTTTACCAGCAGCGCAGAGCGATTGTAGACTGCCAGATGTCAACTTCCACCAGAACTGGTAGTCAGGTCAGTCAGATTCCTCAAGTCTACAATGAGGAGTGGATGTGGATGTCTGATATCTGCCAGGTGTTGAGCAACTTTGAGGAGTCAACACAGATGGTCAGCGGCGATGCCGCCATTATCAGCCTCACCATCCCGCTGCTTTGCCGGAGGAAGATATGTCGCTTGATAGCCAGAGCACCCTCCGGTCTGTTTCTCAGCGCGTAACGGAGGAGGGGGATGAGGATGAGGAGAAAGAGGAGGAGAATGTCGGCGAGACAGTAGAGGGTACCAGTGCTCAGTCCTTAACTCTTGAGCGTGTATGGGCTGAAGAGGAGGACTTGGAGGAGGAGGAGGAGGAAATGGAGAGTCAGGCCAGTGAGGAGAGGGAATTCTTTCGTGTTGGGACTCTGGCGCACATGGCAGACTTCATGTTAGGCTGCCTATCCCGTGACCCTCGCGTTAGAAGCATTTTTTCAAACACCGATTACTGGGTGTTCACTCTCCTGGACCCACGGTACAAGCAGAACCTTTCCACTCTCATCCCTGCAGAGGAAAGGAGTATGAGAGTGAATAGATATCAACAGGCCCTGGTGCACAAGCTGAAATAATCCTTCCCATCTGACGCTGCTAGCAGCAGAGGGCATGGTTCTGTGGGCCAAGTAGCGGGGGAGAAGAGCCGAGCAGGCAGCTTGTCCAGCACTGGCAGGGGAACGTTCTCCAAGGCATTTGCCAGTTTTATGTCACACCAGCAAGACACTATCACCTGTCCCCAGTCTAGGCAGAGTAGGGGGGAGCTTTACAGAAAGATGTTGAGGGAGTACCTAGCTGACCATACCAACGTCCGTAGCGATCACTCTGCTCCATACAACTACTGGGTTTCAAAGCTGGACACGTGGCCTGAACTGGCGCTGTACGCCTTGGAGGTGCTGGCCTGCCCTGCCGCTAGCGTGCTGGCAGAGCGGGTATTCAGTGCAGCTGGTGGCGTCATCACCGATAATCGTACACGCCTGTCAACTGACAGCGCTGACAGGCTGACGCTTATTAAAATGAACAAAGCCTGGATTTCACCAGAATTCAAATCTCCTACGGCGGAAAGCAGATAAAGATTAACATTACTTATGTATACGATTCCTCTTCTCTACTCCTCCTCCTCCTCCTCCTCCTCCTCCATGTCGTCTTTGCCTAACACTGACCAAAAAAACGCCATTTTTTAGAGGTCCAACTGGCACTCTTTTACCACAATTTTTCAGGAGGGCCCCCTACAGGCCCTCTCTTCAAACAATTTTTCCAGAGGTCCACCTACAGGCCCTCTCTCCAAACAATTTTTCAGGAGGTCCACCTACAGGCCCTCTCTCCAAACAATTTTTCCGGAGGTCCACCTACAGGCCCTCTTTCCAAACAATTTTTCCGGAGGTCCACCTACAGGCCCTCTCTCCAAACAATTTTTCTGGAGGTCCACCTACAGGCCCTCTCTCTAAACAATTTTTCCGGAGGTCCACCTACAGGCCCTCTCTCCAAACAATTTACGTCTTTTTCCTATCTTTCTCTCTCTCCAAACTATTTTTCCGGATAGCTGCCATATACGGTAATAAACTGAGAAGAATACAGAGAACACATGCCACACTTGATCAAGCTCATAATTCACGACTGTACCGGTTGATGCTAAATTTTTAAGTTGGGGTCCTGCGTCGTCATTCACTGAATTTCACTGATCTCCTCAAAAAACCGAAAGACCATTGTGGAGAGAGCGGCACAGCTCGCCATCAAAGTGACGAACCCCAACGCCAGACTGCGCAGCGAAGAGAACGAATAAATATCTCTGTGGTTATTTGTGCTAAATAAAAGTTAAATAAACACACAAAAAAAAAATGATCTGTTCCTGTGCCTGATCCACCCAAGTTGAATCTGTCCTATCATGAGAAAGTCCCCCCACTGTAACTTGCTTCACTTTCAACTACCTCACCCCCCGACACCTGTGTCTCGCCATTGTCCACCACCTCCTCAGACAACACTGGTAAATCCCCACTGTCAGCACACGGAGACTGCAAAAGGTCTTGCGAATTGGGGCAGAGAATGTTCTGGGGTAGCACATCAGAGAAGGGGTGACTATGGGGGTCCAGGGAGTACGTGACCACCATGATTTACACTGCAATCTTATTGAAAGACAGACAATCAGGGGTTCACCGCCAGATTGTCAGGCAGCATTTTTAAGTGGGTCACCATTACCGTGTCCCTGAAAATTGGTGGTGATGGACCTTCGTTGCACCTAGTTGGGTGCTTCCCTAACATGTGATGGGCATGTGCCTCGCCTTTCTTGGTCTGGGTGAGCACAATTGCCATGAGGGTAACCACCAGGCTGTTGCCTGAGAATTTGGGGTAATGGTGGGATTAGGTAGCCTCAGAGGCATCCATGCTTGCTGCCCCTGCTGTTTCCTGTCCATTTCCGTGGTGTTTCCATCATTTTCTGAGGTTTCCAGGTTTTCACCCAGCCTTCCCTAGGCAGAGCCTTGGTCCCCTGCAAAAAATGCTTGAGTCTCCCATTGACTTCAATGGGGTTCATTATTCGAAACGAGCACCCGAGCATCGGGAAAAGTTCGACTCGAATAACGAGCACCCGAGCATTTTAGTGCTCGCTCATCTCTACTTAGGAAGCCTTTGCAGGTGTTTTGGGTTAATTATTCTAATTTTCTGAAATAATGACTTTTGGGTTTTCCATGGCTGTAAGCCATAATCATCAACATTAACATAAATAAACACTTTAAAAAGTTCACCCTGTTTGTAATGACTCTATATAACATGTGTTTCACTTTTTGAACTGAATTACTGAAAAAAACAACTTTTTGATGATATTCTAATTTATTGAGATGCACTTGCATATACCTTGTTTTTGGCAAGTCCTTGGCAAGTCATAGTTTTTCTGGCTTTTTGGGGGGTCATTATTGCAGGTGTTTTTGGACCAGTTTTGATATACCCTGCTCTGCTCTGTCATAATTAAGGCGGATTTTCTGCTAGTCCATGAGCTAGATTGAAATCTGCTCCAGCCCCTGACTGGAGTAGATTTCATTCTTCATTTACAGCAGGTAATTGGTCTAAATGTTCGTGAATTTGCCGGGGCTGATGGCCTCGCCCACGATACTCTCCTAACCCGGCTGTGCCACTCCCTCCCTAGTGTTGAGGGCTGTTTAAAAACGTCATGTGTGCCTAAATTTAGGTGCATGGGCATTTAAAATCTTACAAAAGGCTTATGCAACTTTTTAAAGACAGAAAGTGGCACAGGGAGTCAGTGTTTCTTACCACTAGATTTTCTTCATGTTATTTTTCCCTTATAGAGAAGGTGTTGGCAAAATGCATGAAAAAAACTAACTGACACAACATACTGTGTTTTTTAAAAGAAGAAAGAAAGTCAAAAATACTACCTAATTAACAAAAACACCATGCGCAAAACAAAACACCTGTGTGAACTATGATTCATATTTCACATAGAGCTAACACAGGATATACCACAAATGTCAAATATATACAGGTCCTACCTTGGAGCCCTAGAATAGGGTCCTCCAATCCCATTTTGATTTCCCAGTCCCACTGGCAGGCTGATGGATTGGTTTATGGACACAGCCGAGCTCACTGTGCTATGCTACAACTCCCATAGAAGTGAATGGGAGCTGGGAAAACAGCATAACACAGCAAGCTACATTGTTTCCATAACTTGGAAGTAACTTGTATGCTACTCTTTATCCATAAATACATTCACTTCTGTGTTAACTATGGAAAAAATAGTGCAGCACAGAGCTCAGCTGTTTCTCTAAACTCAGCCACCTCTCGCAGGATGTGGTGACCAGCAAGACAGGATGAGGAGGGATGGGGTCAGGTGGGACCCACATCTATCTGACATTTCATACCCTGTTGAAATGCTAGAAAGGTTCCTGTGTACATAAAGAGCTGAGTGGCATTTTGACGATGTACCAGGTATCTACTTACAGAAAATGTTTGGGTATGGAGGTATAGCTTGAATGTTCTATTTTATAATTTAGATTTTATTTGTAAATGTCAAAAATGTGAAAATTGCCCAGCTACCAGAGTTGTAAAATGCCTCAAATCCCTGGCAACAAAGGTTTAAAAGACATTTTCTTTATTTTTTTTTGTAAAACACATACCAAACAAATCACTGAAATAATGCACATATGCATTTCATCTGGAATAATAAATCATGATCTGCCACATCATAATAAACCTGTGGACCTAAGCGCTTGTGCAAGAACCTGTGCTGAGAACTTGTGTAATTATTGAGAAAAAAATTGTTTCCAAAGTATGAAGATGTGTTAGGTGAGAAACGTATTGGAATGTGTTGTGTATTGTTTTCTCTATAGCTCATTATTATAGTAATTTTTTTTATCATGGTCAATGGTAATATGGCTGGTAAAGCATTCTATATTTGTGGCAGAAATGTTTGCCATTTGTATATTATATAGCAAGCAGAATGGGCATCTATATTACATTTGGTTTCTGCTGTGATTTTTAAATGAGCCACTGAAATGTTGGGATGTGCATTTGTTATGTTACTGTATTGTTTAGTTACATCTATTTTATCTGCTTTTGCAACAGAAACAGAATTAAAGGGAACCTGTCACCATGAAATGCAGGAGCTGAGCACAGTGATTTATAGTTTTTTGGTGAATGATTCAGTAAAACATGCACTTTATTAATTTAAACATCGGGTCTTTTTATGCCTAGGAATCATGTGTACTGTCCTAGGTGATTAACAGCCTTCCCTGCATGCTCTGTCATGCAGATTCAGCTGTCAATCACTGAGTACCACCACCCACATGGTCCTAAGCATAAAAAGAGCAGAGATCTAAATGTATAAACTACAAGTTTTACTGATACTTTTCCCACAAAACTATCAGGCTCATTTATTAAGATAGCTGGCGGTGGTTCCGTCGACGTTAACTTCGGCGCTTGCAGCACCAGTTCTAAATGTAAGACAGCTTCCTTGCTGTCTTACATTTAGACCATTTTCTACACCTAACACAGGAGTAGAGAATGGTGAATGAGATGGGCTTGCCTTCCCAACCCATGCCACGGCAACAATTTTAGACCTGGCGCGAGTGAGGCGAAGTCGCAAATAGCAGCGCAACTAACCGTTGCACTGCCATCTGTGCCTGAAATATGCTTTATTTAGGCATATTTAAGAATAGTAAATGACCCCCTATAAGGCCCCATTCACACGACCGTATAAATGGATCCGCATCCGTTCCGCAATTTTGCGGACCGGGTGCGGACCCATTCATTTCAATGGGGCCGCAAAAGATGCGGACAGCACACCGCGTGCTGTCCGCATCCGTTGTTCCGTTCCGCGGCGCCGCAAAAATATAGAGCATGTCCTATTCTTGTCCACAAGCACGGACAATAATAGGCATTCTCTATATAGCGCTAGCCATGTGCGGTCCGCAAATTGCGGAACGCTCATGGCCGGTATCCGTGTTTTGCGGATCCGCAATTTGCGGACAGCAAAACACTTACGGTCGTGTGAATGGGGCCTAAATCAATGTTCTCAGCTCCTTCTGCTCTATAACATGCTGCCTGTAGGTTGTACTGAATTTCCATGGTGACAGGTTCCCTTTAAGCTGCCAAAAATTGACCTTTTACCAGCAAGGGTGTAAGTACATCCACAGCATAAGAGAAAATATTTGCTTTAATGAATCCCAATTCTCATACTTGGCAGATAATTGAAATATTGTCTAGAATAGTCCAGATTCAACATTCATTATCATGTGCAGCGATTTTGGATAATTTCTATAGATTAGAGAATGAAACGGAATTATTCTTTAATCTTACATGCAACGTGACATAAATATTGTGCTGTGGTTATATAAGAGACCAATATAAGTGTTCATATGGTATTTAAAACATAGGAAAGAAGGATGACAAACATTTCAGCAAAATGAACCAATCACCATTGTCCAGTCTGTCATTATGTGTGTAGACATTGATGGAATAGTTTACAGCAACCAGTGGAAAATGTAACAAAGATCTTAACATCTAAGGGGTAAAGTTGAACTCATATACAGGCACTGTTGTCATACTTCAAGGAACTACTATGGTACTTATTCTTTCAGGTCTCACTGCCCTGCAAGTCCATTAGTCCTGATTAAAGTGACCCTCCAGTTCAAGGGGAAAAAAATCACATTAGTGGGGTTATCCAGGAATTTGGCATTGATGGCCTATTGTCAGGATCGTCATGGGTCTGAAGAGGGTGCTAGGTCAGTGACGTCACAATACATCGGTCACCTGGCCTATTTGCAGGTTTGTCCCATTCAAGTGAAAAGGCCTGGGCTGCAATACCAAATACAGCCACTATACTATGTTCGGCACTGTGTTTGGTAAGTAATGAAGAGACCGTGGTGCTTACTATAGCTCCCATGAGTACAGCAGCCTCTTCAAACAGCTGATGGGCACAGTTACTGGGAGTCAGACCTCCGCTGATCTCATATCCTGAGGAATCGGACATCATTATAAAATTCCCGGATAACCCCTTTAACTGGGGAACAAACAAAATATTTACCTGGTGAACTCCTTTTCTACTTTTATATGCATAACTCCTAATTCATGGGCTCCTCTTCTGCCATCTAAGATAGCCACAACTCTTCCCAGAGTCAGATTGTGTATGGGTAGCCCAAGACAATTCCTTCTTGTCGAGCCCCACTCTTGGATTGGCCAGCACTGTTCACATTAGCAGATCTAGCAAATCCAAGGGCAGCAGGAAGTCTTTTGGTCTATCAACTGTACAGTGTGCACCAGGCAGTCTGAAAAGTGGAGCGATTATCTTGGATGGCAGAAGATGAGCTGGGAATTCACAGTTCTGCTGCTAAAGGGTCACTTTAAAACACAGGGACAGATTTACTAATCCTTTAGATGGTGTAAAATTAGGCTGTGAGACCAGCACCAGATATATCACAGGGGCTCAGGCTGGAGGATAAATCTGGCATACTAACTTTGGGTTGGCTTACTTTATGAATTTTATGCCAGATTTGTGATGCAACTTTGGCAAAAATCAGCACACCTTTATCTATGCCCCCTTTTAATTTGAAACCACCCCCTTTACAAGTTAGCCACATACAAGTTATGCCAAAATTGAAGTGCACTTATACTAGTTAATGTGGGCCATAGTGTTTAGCAGCATTTTCTGTGACATTTCTGCAGTGTTTTTTTTAGCTGCTGATAGCCAAATTGATATTATAGAGGACCTGTCATCATTCCTGATTAGTCTGTTTTAGTAACGACAGTGGTTCCTCATCATAACTTCAAAGCATACTCAACATGCAACCTCACAGTCACTGCTGACCTGTGGCACATATGACTGGAAGATCCAACCAATCAATGTGGCCATTTCACTGGTATTGTTGTGGCTATGTTGTTTGTCTAGCAGTGCCTCTCTACGGTACCGTGCAGAACCACATGTTCTGTACTGCACTCTGTACTGTGCCAGTATGAACTGTTCCTTTAGGCACCAGGAAAAGATGGCTCCACATTATTTTCCTGGTACATTCATACTGTAAAGGACCCTAAAGAACCTCCTATCTTCAACACAGAAAGTGATTTGCTGTATGCAACCACTGGCTTTATATGTAGTAGTTACCTGAAGTTACCTGATTAATTCTCTTTACCCTTCATTTTCTGTTATCTTATGGTCATTTTGTTATCTTTTTGACATTTTGGTCTTTAGAGTTATGGTCTTAGGTTACAATGTTTTAAACTTATAATGGTCGTTCTGGAGCCAGTTAATACTGTAACTTGAGGGACCACTGTACTTGCATTCCCCGTGTAATAACACTTCTGAAGCATCTTTTTATATAACTATGTATTGTGCCATTTCTTTATTATTCCTACTAGAACTTTATGAATGAATTTCCAGCAGTCTGCAAGGTCCTTCTGGGTGTGTCCCTGCAGAGGCTGACACTTCTGGCACTGATTAGATAGTGTCAGGAGAGGTGACATATCTTCTTTAAAATACTAAAAATAATCAAACTACGACATGTTGTAATTTTAGTCTGGCCGCCTCTCAGCATGTTTGCCATGCAGCGGCCAGAACTCTGGCCCCTCCCCATTATAGTGAATAAGTGAGAGTAGTTCCGGCCGCAGACATGCACTAGCGGCAGCAGGGGGCCGGCAGGCTGTTCACCCGCCGGAACAGCCTGCAGGACACCCGTGCCGCTAATGTGAAAGTAGCCTTAGATTTCCAAAGAGTCACATAAAACATGCACCAGCAGAACTGTCCCCTAAATATTCAAAATGACTGATGTATATTTCCTGCAGCTGAAACATCTGCAAAATTCTGAACCCTCAGGATGTCTCATTTTAAGTGGTTGCATATATTAAAAAATATCTTTGAAAACATTTTACAGACAAAAGGTCCTTTGGAAGTCTTTGCAGGTTATCTGCTCAGCAAAGAAATTGTTTTTGACCCTACACAGAAGCATTTTGTCTCTGTAGTTATTATTAGTTTGTTCCACCAAATAGCACAGTGGGAACGTATTGATAAATCTGAGGAAAAGTTCTATGGTGAGAAGACATATTTATATGTTCATAACAATCACTGAAAGTTTTTCATGAAATACTCCTGGCCCGGCAGTAATTGATTGTGCAGGTTTTGTATCTTTGCTATTTATTCGCACAATGACACAACAGAAAATTTCAGGCACATTTTCTTTACAAGTTTATTTATTTTAGAAATTTAGCACATTGAGAAATGTTTCCTTTTATTGATTGTGAACTGAAGAGTAAATACATGTCAAAGTATCGCTAAATATTACAAATAAGTAAATGGTAGAACATTTTAGGTATGTGATTAATATTGTTGATGGTTGTGCAGCAAGTCCATGATTCATTCCATACAATGTAAAAAGAAACATACAGTGACTTGCGAAAGTTTTCGCCCCCCTGGAACTTTTCAACCTTTTGCCACATTTCAGGCTTCAAGCAAAAAGATATAACATTTTAAATTTTTGGTGAAGAATCAACAACAAGTGGGTCATAATTGTGAAGTGGAATGAAATTTATTGGATCATTTAAACTTTTTTTGTAATAATAAAACTGAAAAGTGGGGCATGCAAAATTATTCGGCCCTCTTGCATTAATACTTTGTTGCGCCACCTTTTGCTGCAATTACAGCTGAAAGTCGCTTGTCTCTATCAGTTTTGCACATCTAGAGACTGAAATTCTTGCCCATTCTTCCTTGCAAAACAGCTCGAGCTCTTTGAGGTTGGATGGAGAGCGTTTGTGAACAGCAGTTTTCAGCTCTTTCCACATATTCTCAATCGGATTCAGGTCTGGACTTTGACTTGGCCATTCTAAGACCTGGATACATTTATTTTTGAACCATTCCATTGTAGATTTTGCTTTATGTTTGGGATCATTGTCTTGTTGGAAGATAAATCTCCATCCTAGTCTCAGGTCTTTTGCAGACTCCAACAGGTTTTCATCCAGAATGGTCCCGTATTTGGCTCCATCCATCTTCCCATCAATTTTAACCATCTTTCCTGTCCCTGCTGATGAATAGCAGGCCCAAACCATGATGCTGCCACCACCATGTTTGACAGTGGGGATGGTGTGTTTAGGGTGATGAGCTGTGTTGCTTTTATGCCAAACATATAGTTTTGCATTGTTTCCAAAAAGTTTGATTTTGGTTTCATCTGACCAGAGCACCTTCTTCCACATGTTTGGTGTGTCTCCCAGGTGGCTTGTGGCAAACTGTAAACAAGACTTTTTATGGATATCTTTGAGAAATGGCTTTCTTCTTGCCACTCTTCCATAAAGGCCAGATTTGTGAAGTGTTCGACTGATTGTTGTCCTATGGACAGACTCTCCCACCTCAGCTGTAGATCTCTGCAGTTCATCCAGAGTGATCATGGGCCTCTTGGCTCCATCTCTGATCAGTCTTCTCCTTGTTTGAGATGAAAGTTTAGAGGGACGGCCAGGTCTTGGTAGATTTGCAGTGGTCTGATACTCCTTCCATTTCAATATGATCGCTTGCACAGTGCTCCTTGGGATGTTTAAATCTTGGGAAATCTTTTGGTATCCAAATCCAGCTTTAAACTTCTCCACAACAGTATCACGGACCTGCCTGGTGTGTTCCTTGGTCTTCATGATGCTCTCTGTGCTTTAAACAGAACCCTGAGACTATCACAGAGCAGGTGCATTTATAAGGAGACTTGATTACATACAGGTGGATTCTATTTATCTTCATCAGTCATTTAGGACAACATTGGATCATTCAGAGATCCTCAATGAACTTCTGGAGTGAGTTTTCTGAACTGAAAGTAAATGGGCCGAATAATTTTGTACGCCCAACTTTTCAGTTTTATTATCACAAAAAAATGATCCAATAATTCCACTTCACAATTGTGACCCAACACAATTGTTGATTCTTCACCAAAAATGTTAAATGTTATATCTTTTTGTTTGAAGCCTGATATGTGGCAAAAGGTTGAAAAGTTCCAGGGGGCCGAATACTTTCGCAAGGCACTGTATGTGAGTCCTAATATATGTAGAGCACATTGGGATTTAGTGCTTTTATGGCTATCTAATATTTTAAGTATTTTAGTATTATTTTACCTAGAAATCCTAGAGCATTATTGATGTTAGAATTGGAGATAATGAGCAAATCTTAAAAAAAGATCTCCTCTGCATTGATTCCTCAGATGTACAGTAAAAAAAATTCAGGTTCAATGTGAATGGCAACTGGGTGGGTCAGTCCTACCATCTCCAGAAGTTTGTGTTTTATCTTTTTGGACTTTAAGTTACTTGTAGGACAAAGCCATTGTAATTAAGAACTTTCATATTTGAATTGATCTTTCATGCCAAGGATTCCTAAGGATTTTAAAACTGAACTTGTTCAGGGATTGGATGAGCGAAGTCTAGACTCCATTCACATGTGTATGGGGAGCTCCCCATTCTACCCAGACAGATGTTCTAGGCATGGATAAGGATTGAGCTAACTGAATTTTTTCAGCCAATTCTTTTGTTCTCCTAAGAGATAAGCTGTTGCCAGAGGTGTTTGCCAGATTCTTTCTCCTCTCTCCCCACTGACAAAATTCATGCTCAGCCAAATTGAATGTGTATGTGAATGGGACAGTCGAGCACTTGGATCAATGACTGGAATGTGTTTGGCCACCTTTAGTGACTGTTTCAATATGTGACCAAATGTGATGCTTTTACAGTTGTTAGGCATGGCTGCCTAAGAATATGTTCACAAGTGATGGGTTTGCTATGGATTCCAGGTTGGGCTTTACAAAATTTCATCCACAGAGGAAATTGACCTGTGTCACATATTTCCACTGCAGATCTCACCTTTTGTAATGCATAAGATGAAATCCATGACAAATCCACAGCAAATCTACATGTAACATTTTGGATTTTGCCATGAATTTATTGCTTTTTACAGCTGAATTGTGGCAAAATTCACAATGGAAATTTCACAATGGAAAATCTGCTTTCTGTGGTCATACCCATAGTATACAACTACATGGCGTGGTTGTACCATGCAGCAAAATGAGCTTGAAAATCTGCATGGAAAATGTGCATAAAATTAGGGGTGCACCTAGCCTTTCTGCTGCCTGAGCCGAAAACTGAAATGGCGCCCCCCCAATGCCAATTTCTTAACCTAACTCCTCTTCAGCCCATGGCCCTTCAGCTGCCCCCCTCTTGCCCCTACCTGGTGCTGCCTGAGGTGATTGCCTCACCTGGCCTCATTTCATGGTGCACCCCTGCATAAAATGCACTGGCCTCTGCAGTTATGCTTACTCAGTTATCCTTTCCCAGTCAGCCTTATAGTGGGTGATCAAATTGGGAGCATCTAAAAATCCAGTGCTTGTACTCAATGGCCAAGTTCTTTGAGGTGCAGATAGTGTCATCGAGTAATTTCCTACTAAAATGAAGATGTCAAGTCAGATTTTGTAGTCTTTACTATTTCCAGGCTTTTTTGAGCTCATACACATTTTCCTTTTCTTCTATTTAGGTGGAAAGTGACCTAACTAACCTTTTCTTCTCGATCTACCAGTAGTAATTTACCATCTCAGTATTCACATTGTGAATCAGAGAGTTGCAAACACTATTTGATTAGACGCTATCTTTGGCATGCTTCAAGTCCAAGCTGCTTCTTATAGATTTTGAGAATGTTATCACACTGAAATCTTAATCTGAGTTCATTTGGAGTTCATAATAACGTTTTAGGATAAAACACACAAAGAATGAATAAGGACTGTTACAGCAAAACAATGTCTATCAGATGCTAATCAACTCATATCAATGTGAGCTGCTGGCAAAGGCGTGAATGGAAGACTTTAATAGACATTGAGGATGCCATGTTTGGTATCTGTAATTGAATTATTCTGATTCACAAAGAGAATATTTAAGCTATTGAAAATGGGCAAATTTTGTTTTATCATCCACCACTACTTTGCCAGAGAAAATCATTTTTCTGCATTTGATCTCAACCAATAGGCTGAAATTCACTTTTTTGGCAGCCAAAGAAAGCTTTCTCTAACTCTCTATTAATTTTAGAGTTTACTACTTGTGTTAATCATGACAAAAAATATATAATGGCAAACTTTTATATAACATTACTGCTTAAATACACAAAGCATGTAAGAAGAATAAAGTGGGCCATAGCTATGGGATGTAAAATGGTTGTCAGACACAGGGCCAGTTGAAACTGATCAGGGGTGCACCTAGCCTTTCTGCTGCCTGAGGCGAAAACTGATAGAGAAAATCAGACAAATTTATTAATCAAATTCTGGTACACATGCTATGTGACACATTTATTAAGTTTTTTTTAAGCATGTTTTGCGCCTTGCTAGACTAGGGGACAAGGCTTAGCAGAAAAGGGGCATGATTTAAAATGTGCCAAATTGTACCAAAATTTAGGGGCAAAAAATTGGTCTAAAGTAAGCCATCCAAGGTGTGGCATAATATTAGACAAAAACTTAAATCTAAAGATGTGCCAAATTTATCACATGAGCATAAGCCACAGTCATAAAGTCTAGTTCTAAGCTGTCAAAATGTAAAGGGGTTGTCTAATTCCTAATTCGAAATTAAATAAAGACCAGAACATGTACAATAAAATGGAGCTGAAATTGAGCTGCTTGCAAGTAACTTTCCTTTTAATTCTACACATATTCTGGTCTATTTAATCTTGAGTTAGGGGTCAGGCAACCCCTTTAAAACAGTATGAATAAATCTGCGCCTTTATCTGTTGGTTACCAGTTATTTGCAGAATGACTGACAGGTGAGAAAAACAGAATTGTATATTTTTAATGACAATTATGACAGTGGCAAGCTTAAAGGAGTTGTCTGAGATTTGATATTGATGACCGACCATCAGGATAGGTTATCAATATCAGGTCAGTGGGGGTCTGACTCCGGGCACACCCTATGAGCCATTTTCTAGGCCAGTGACGTCATGTTCATCAGTCACATGGCCTCGGCACAGCCCAGTCCCATTCAGGTGTAATAGTAAATAGTCACGTGCCAGAAGTTTTAAGGAGTTATTTAAATTTATAACTAGAGTTGAGTGAATCAAAGTATCTGAAGTGGACTTAGATTCGAATTTTATGGAAAATTCAATTCACCACAAAGCCAAATTTTCTCATGGTTAGTGGTAACGAATCAATTTCCCCTGAAATGTCGATAATAAAATCATAACAACGTGAAAAGGCCGCCATGACCATCTCGATGGAAGATCCCGTGTGAAATCTCATGCGTGGTGATGTATGCCTGCCGAGATTTTTTGCATGGGATCTTCCATCAAGATGACTGCGGTGGCCTCTTCATGCTGAAATGGATAAGGTGAGTATTATTTTTTTTAACTGATTATCCCCTGAAAGCCCTAATGTTTTTTTAATCTCAGATGCCACGATCAGCAATGAATGCGGCATGAATGGCTCAATGACAGGGACAGCACAATTGCCGTTCCTCGTCATTGTTCCCACTACTTACAAAGAAATGCGCTTTGTGGCAAAGTAATTCATCACAAACTTCACTCAACACTATTTATAACAGACTTATGTGGAGAAAAGTTCAAAATTACATCTATTAGAGCATGGCACTATCTGTTTTCTTCAGAATTCATACGGGAGAAATCTTTGTACACCCATTATATGAAATTGTAGGTATATATGCGGTTCACCAGCCTCCAGGGGAGGCATGGTAGAAAGGATGGGAGTGGTGGCTCAGACAAATAAGGGCAGTTGTAGTCCTCATGGAGACTAATCCCAATGCTAACTCACCCTAGTCTGCTGTGGCAGTGGATAGATTAGCACAACCCTTCTTTCCATCAGAGCACACCCCTGGCTTGGGGCTCCTTCCTGTTGGTGTCTGGGGAGCCCTTGATGGTGGATATTTGGCAGGGTGCAAGGCAGGAGGACTGGAGCAAGGGCCTGGTGGATGGTGGAGGCAGTTAGCAGACCCACTTGCCTAACACAAAAAAAAGTCTCTTTATTAAATAGATGATGAGAGTTGCAGTCCAAATATAAGCAGTAGCACTGTTTCAACTTGTTCACAAGGGCAAGACAATAGTTTTAGAGAAGGCTCTTTATTAGGGGTCAGCAGCACAATGCTCCACTCACTCTCTCTAGATATCTAGATAGAATCTTCCCAAATGACCACAGGTGTGCAGTTACTCTCAAAATGCTTTCTTCAGTTCTCAGCTGCAGGGTGTAGTCCTTCAACAGATGGACAGTCCGTCTCAAAAGTTTGGTGGGCGCCAGAAGCAATTAAAGGGATTCTGTCACCAGGATTATGCCTATAGAGCATGTCCGCAATATCACTTTGTTATTGACATGAATGATTTTGTTGATTCAGAAAATCGATTTTATATATATGCATATTGAAAAAAACTCAAGGGGCTGTCCTCTATGTCTTCGGAGCCCAGCCATACCTAGAACCCCGCATCCCAAACTGCCTTCCTTGCAGTTGTCACTGAGAAGACCCTGACACAATCCATATCACTTGTGTGAAAGAGGGCTAAATAAACTTGACACATGTTTTTTTTTTACTAAGATTGGCATAAGTATACCAGTCTTAGTAAATTTGCCCATTGCTGTTTAAAAGTAGTTAGAGGCTCATAATGCATATTGTCCCTTACTATGACTCTCTAGTCCTTCATCTAATAAATCAGAATCTATCAACAATTTTGAGCAAAAGGGCATCTGTCAGCAGATTTCTATGATGATTTAATATATGCAAATGAACCTCTAGGAGCAACGATGGCATTGCCATTACACCTACAGGTTCTGCTCTCTCTGAAACTGCAGCACCCTCTGTACTTTGATTGACAGTTCCAGGTTTGATGCCTTTAGCTGCCAAGTGCAGATGCAACAGGTCAACAAGTTTCACAAGTACAAATTTGCAGACAGATGACATTTAAAGGGTTTCTGTCACCAGAAATCACCCTATTAAACCAAGTGTCATTTGCAATGAGCAAATGACACTTGATGCCAGTAATGTTAGTATTATACCCCTCAGTTCCGCCGTTTTGCCAAAAATAGCGATTTTATAATATGCTAATGACCTCCCCTAGGTGCAGTAGGCGTGAACCTGCACCTAGGAGAGGCCGTAATAATGCCTCTTACCACGCCCCCGGTCGCGCTGATTGACAGGGCCGGGCAGCCAGCTCTTTCGGCTCCCGGCCCTGTACGAGGCCGAAATCCCGCGCCTGCGCATTAATGAAGCCGGGACCCGGGCGGGCGCCGGCTCTCAACGCGCGCTGATCGCAATGCGCAGGCGCGGGATCAGCGCGCGTTGAGAGCCGGCGCCCGCCCGGGTCCCGGCTTCATTAATGCGCAGGCGCGGGATTTCGGCCTCGTACAGGGCCGGGAGCCGAAAGAGCTGGCTGCCCGGCCCTGTCAATCAGCGCGACCGGGGGCGTGGTAAGAGGCATTATTACGGCCTCTCCTAGGTGCAGGTTCACGCCTACTGCACCTAGGGGAGGTCATTAGCATATTATAAAATCGCTATTTTTGGCAAAACGGCGGAACTGAGGGGTATAATACTAACATTACTGGCATCAAGTGTCATTTGCTCATTGCAAATGACACTTGGTTTAATAGGGTGATTTCTGGTGACAGAAACCCTTTAAGTCAAAGGGAACCTGTCACAGTAAACATGGTGTCTAAGCTGCAGGCAGCATGTTATAGAGCAATTTGATATATAGTTTTGTGGGAAAAGATTCAGTAAAACCTGTAATTTGTTCATTTATGTTTGTATGGCTTTGAAGTCAAGGAGACGGTACAATCAGTGATACATACTGTATACATAGAGGGAAGGCTTACTGACCCTTTTTCCACAAAACTATATATCTGCTCAGCTCCTCCTGCTCTATAACATGCTGCTTGTAGCTTGCATTTTCATGATGACAGGTTCCCTTTAACACCATACACAGAATTAGTAATTCTGCTCTATAGCCTTTTAAAGGGGTTATCCCATGACTAATGTAAAAAATAAAAATCAGACATCATATAGTACATGACAAACTCTTTCAACCAGAACCAGCCCTGTACCTCACATGTATCCAGAGGTCTCCCCATTCATCAGTCTGCTAGATTTATATCAAGCTGACAGCTCAAGAGGAGTGTCTTTTTTGCTGCAGGTAAGAGGGCGTGTCTCAGTACACAGTTCAGAAGGAAACATTACTGTGGCAAATGCATCTGTACTTTACTCTACCTTGTCTGGTAGGCCTCATGCACAGGACTGTATTTTTGGTCTGATCCTCATTTTTTACAGTTTGGACATAGACCCACCATTAATGTCTATGGGGCTGAAAAAAATGCAGAGAGCACACGGATGCGGCTGTTACGCAAATTATAGAACATGTCCTATTCTTGTCCATTTTGCAGTAGGGACCAAAGAAAGTATGAGATGCACATGGCTGGTATCCATATTTTCCAGACCAGCAGCTTGTGGACAGTCGTGTGGATGAGACCTCAGTGTGTATTGTTAGACAGGCCTATTTTATATTTTTACAGAAGTTTTGATTTAAATCTAATAATAAATGACATCATTAACAAACTTCACATTAACAACTCAAATGGATCTGAACATATGTGTCTTCATTGTCGTATCTTTAATTTGAAGTTATTTTTGCTGGTTACCAATGTCATCTGATTGCCCCTGCTGACAGAAGTTGCTTTCACCTTGGGGCTGATCCTTCGACTTACATCTGATTATCTGAGCAATTTAAAAGAAATTGCCTATTACCACAATTATATGTATCTTATCAACCGGCTCTATATTACAAGGACTTTTATTGAACCAGCACAAAGGCAGGGCAAGCCGTGGCATATTGCCAAATAAAAGAGTGATGTTCTGGTGAATTTAGCCTAAATAAATTTACTGCAGAATAACAGTGGGAAAGTGGGAGGTAAACCCCTTTGACCAATAAATCTCTTCTGCATGTGAAACCCTTATCTTGTCCCCTCCAATATATCCCACACTAGGAAGCCATCATCATTGGCTCTGGTTTGTTATTTGTAAACCTTGATCTTCTGCACTTGGTGTCCTAAATATGGATAATTAGCATCGGTTTATCACGTCTCTGCATATTTCCTCTGCTCTCCAAACATGCAATGCTTCTATTGGCTGCCATTCTGTCACAGAAGATTATGGAGACAGATTGCACAGAATGAATGTGCTAAACGAGATTAGAAAGGAGTAGAAATAGCAACTTGGCCAATAAATACCTCGTGAGAGCCTTATCATACAATTACACGTTGACTTGTTTCACACTCTCCCAGACTCTTAATCCAGCACCCCACCACGTATGAAAATTCACTAATTTCTGAATTGCTGCATATCCATGCGACTTGTCACTGCGAATATTTGGAAAAGGTAATATTGACACAAATGGAAAATACACAATCTAGATTGCCATCCTGCTATGGCTTTTGTGTATTTTAGCTCAACATGCAGGAAAACATTTGCATTTATATAACTTGTTACAGAGAATCACTGGTTAACAGTCGGCTTTGCAACCCTGGTAAACAATGCATCTCTTTGCAAACTACTCAGTTCTTTGCTACAATTAAATGATGCTAAATAAATAACAGCATTAAATGGATCAATGGTAATAAGTCCTTGAGGGGAAATACTGATACTAGTGAACGCTAAATCTAGGATTTACAGTCTCAGCCATAAATGACTATAAATTATCCAGAATAAAAGGACCTTAAATGAAGGTAAATTGCTTCTGACAAGTCTTATGAAATCGTTCAATTCTTATTTATCTTATTAGATGGATTTATTCAGTGTATATCACGCACGCTGAATTACGTCTCATTTCTGAAGACATTATAAAGTTACAATGGGACGGCAGTAACCCTTTTTTTCCCAGATCAGTCTGTGCATAGGCACTTAATTATGTCTGATCCTAACACTGAGTTAACCGCTCTGGTGTTTGCTTCAGCAATGCTGGTTGACCATTAATATGGGAACCAACTGCTAACCTCAGGGATTGGTATTTTAGCTTTTCTTTTCTAACTTTTCTTAGTGTGGGGAAGCAGTGCAGCTTGTGTGGAGTGATTGTAAGGGTCTCTGCTGGAATTTGGCAGGCCATAGGCTTGGAGAGCAGCCCCATGCTGACTCCTATTCACAGGGCCGGTTCTGTGTGAGCTTTGCAAGTTTCACTCAGCCGTGCACTCAATAGCTTCACAAAGCTGATTACAAGCTTCAGCGAATTCCTGAAGGAGCCAAAAGCGACGCAGGTGCAAACGAGCCGAGGGAGCCCGTGATCCCAGTGACAGAATGAGACAAGCTGGGAAAGGCTTGGACCACACAAATCCAAGCTTCTGCTCACCAGGCAGCAGCAAACCTTGGGAACTTGGGGTCATTATCCATTCCATTCACAGAAGATCAGACTGTAAGTATCCAGCATCTCACAGGGAGCTCCATCAGTTACCTCAACCAAGTGCATCTTGTGTTCTGGGAGGAGGGGGACCTGTCTACTTTGTACACTTTGTACACTCAACTATGGCAGTCATTGTCTGTAAGCTCATCTGTATAACTTAATCACCTTGTTCAATCTGGTTGAGTCAAGCAACCACAACAGCCATAACTTTCCATGCTTTTAACAGTCTTCAGATTGCCATAGATGTAACATTTTTCCTAAAAAAAAAAATCAATCAGGGAGTTTTACTAAGCAAAATGTTCAAGAATTATGAATAGTGGAGTACATGTGCTGCACCAAATTAACTATCTGTTTTACACAGTTTGTTTAATTCAATAGACTGCTTTGAAAAGTGTCTAAAAAGGCAAAGGCGGAGAGGAGTTGTAAAATGTGCCAGATTTATTAACATCTTAACATTATTTATAGAGCAACATCCTAGTGTAAAGTAAGCCATCCAATAAGTGGCATAGGTGATGACTACAAGGACTCTTGAGCACATGCATTACATTGGAGTGGACTTGAGCACTTGGGTCCCTCTGTCTCTGCTCAAGAAAGCTGAAAAAGTACAGCACAACAAATAATCAGGGTCTCTATCAGTAGTTTATGCTGCCCACAAATAGGATACCAGATTCCCTTTATGTCATGATGACACCGTTATCATTAGTGATCCATCAAGTTGTTGAATCATGACTGTAAAAGTTTTCTTATGATTTGAAATATTGTTCCTGATATGTTGCCCTATTGGAGCTAGATCCATGTAGGACTTTAATAGATACATATCAAAAATAATAAAAGTAATTAAGAATTTAATAATGGACTTTATTTTCATTCTATGGATGACCTGTATTAATCACCATAAGGACCACAAAAAACAACTCGCTATATACTCTATCACCAGACTGAAGGAGCACAGCTTTGGATAGTGTTCTGTGTCATTTCCACTTAAAAAGTAAACACCTGCAGAATCTATCATTTATATTATTTTGAATATTTTTTAACACTTTGTTGCTGTGTCCTATTATCAGATCCGGACACACTTGTATAATTCAGCTCTGTCATTAACTGGTAATGAGCTTTGTACTGCTGTCTGTCCATTGTTACTCCTTGCAATCCTTGCCTTCTCCTTGGTGATGAATGATGGAGTAAGGAGGGGGTTGGTTTTACCATTATCTGCCCCCTTCCTCCTCATTCGTTCCACACTTAGTATTGTACATTACAGAGGACTAATTCCTTATATAACATTCTGTTTCTCTTCAGCTCTGCTGGTGTTCATAGCATATTATAGACATGGAAGGAACACAGAACTACGTGCACTGTTAGGCACATTTCAGTCAATAGGAATAAAGTTGTTGTGAAGGAAAAGTTGCTTCATACGTGTATAAATTCAATCTACCAATACCTCAGGTATATACATCAGTATTTAAAAAAAACATACAGGTAAAAATTTTATCATCCATTTGGTGCCCATTTGGTATATGTGTGACAGATATGTATTATATATATATATATATATATATATATATATATATAATGAAATTAAGTGGCAGATGACCGTTATCATGTAAGTTGTGGGCCTTTCCGTTTTGCTTTGCAACTGTTTATGAATTAACACCAGTTTGGATGCATTTTCTAAGAGCAAGAAATGTCACACATGTAAATATATTTGTTTGTGATCCGTTTTAACATTGTTTTGAAGAATATTTTGCAAAAGCAAAAAATACATATGGCAATGTACTGTAGTATGCTTCTGTGAACATGTATGGTGGCACAGTCTTTGGGGACAGGTGTGTCACACAGTATATCTCTGATTAATTGTTAGACCATGCTGAGAGTTGTGCCCCCACTTTAAAGTGGTTTTCTGGGCTTTTAACATTGATGACCTATCTTCAGGATAGGACATCAATATTAGATCGGCAGGGGTCCATCTGCAATTGCAGTGGTGAGCAGTGTACTTACAAGTATGGCATCCCTATTCACTTCTATGTTCAAGTGAATACTACAGGGCGAATGGGGACGCCATACTTGTAATTACACCTGCTCACCATCGCAATTGCAGTGGCGAGCAGACAAACAGAGCATACAAGCGCTGCTTTCTCTTCAAACAGCTGATCGTCATAGATGCTATCCTGAGGATAGTTCATCAATATTAAAAGCCTGGAAAACCCCTTCAACTTTCATATTGTGCTGAAGGAGGCGAGGATGTATAGTTTTCTATGGAGCTCATCAATTTCTACACTTTTGACTGTAACTTGAAACTCAAAACAAAGTCAAATCTATCTATCTATCTATCCATCTTCTATGTCTGTCTATCTCATATCTCTCTAATCATTTATCTAATTTATCGCATATATTTCTATCACCTATTTATCTATCTTTTATCTATCTATTTAATCTATCATCTATCTACTGTCTATCTAATCTATTATCTATCATCTATCTAATTTATTATCTATCATCCATCTACTATCTAATATATATTTATCTATCTATCTTAAACAGTGCCTTGCGAAAGTATTTGTCCCCCTGGAACTTTTTAACCTTTTTTGCCACATTTTAGGCTTCAAACAAAAAGATATAACATTTTACATTATTGGTGAAGAATCAACAAAAGTGGGTCACAATTGTGAAGTGGAACGAAATTTATTGGATCATTTAAAATTTTTTGTAATAATAAAACTGAAAAGTGGGGCATGCAAAATTATTCGGCCCCCTTGCGTTAATACTTTGTTGCGCCACCTTTTCTTGCGATTACAGCTGCAAGTCGCTTGGGGTATGTCTCTATCAGTTTTGCACATCTAGAGACTGAAATTCTTGGCCATTCTTCCTTGCAAAACAGCTTTAGCTCTGTGAGGTTGGATGGAGAGCGTTTGTGAACAGCAGTTTTCAGCTCTTTCCACATATTCTCAATCGGATTCAGGTCTGGACTTTGACTTGGCCATTCTAAGACCTGGATACGTTTATTTTTGAACCATTCCATTGTAGATTTTGCTTTATGTTTGGGATCATTGTCTTGTTGGAAGATAAATCTCCGTCCTAGTCTCAGGTCTTTTGCAGACTCCAACAGGTTTTCATCCAGAATGTTCCCGTATTTGGCTCCATCCATCTTCCCATCAATTTTAACCATCTTCCCTGTCCCTGCTGATGAAAAACAGGACCAAACCATGATGCTGCCACCATCATGTTTGACAGTGGGGATGGTGTGTTCAGGGTGATGAGCTGTGTTGCTTTTACGCCAAACATATCATTTTGCATTGTTTCCAAAAAGTTTGATTTTGGTTTCATCTGACCAGAGCACCTTCTTCCACATGTTTGGTGTGTCTCCCAGGTGGCTTGTGGCAAACTGTAAACAAGACTTTTTATGGATATCTTTGAGAAATGGCTTTCTTCTTGCCACTTTTCCTTAAAGGCCAGATTTGTGAAGTGTTCGACTGATTGTTGTCCTATGGACAGACTCTCCCACCTCAGCTGTAGATCTCTGCAGTTCATCCAGAGTGATCATGGGCCTCTTGGCTGCATCTCTGATCAGTCTTCTCCTTGTTTGAGATGAAAGTTTAGAGGGATGGCCGGGTCTTGGTAGATTTGAAGTGGTCTGATACGCCTTCCATTTCAATATGATCGCTTGCACAGTGCTCCTTGTGATGTTTAAAGCTTGGGAAATCTTTTGGTATCCAAATCCGGCTTTAAACTTCTCCACATCAGTATCACGGACCTGCCTGGTGTGTTCCTTGGTCTTCATGATACTCTCTATTCTTTAAACAGAACCCTGAGACTATGACAGAGCAGGTGCATTTATACAGAGACTTGATTACACACAGGTGGATTCTATTTATCTTCATCAGTCATTTAGGACAACATTGGATCATTCAGAGATCCTCAATGAACTTCTGGAGTGAGTTTTATGAACTGAAAGTGAATGGGCCGAATAATTTTGCACGCCCAACTTTTCAGTTTTATTATTACAAAAAAAAGATTAAATGATCCAATAAATTTCGTTCCTCTTCACAATTGTGACCCACTTGTTGATTCTTCACCAAAAATGTAAAATGTTATATCTTTTTGTTTGAAACCTGAAATGTGGCAAAAGGTTGAAAAGTTCTAGGGGGCTGAATAATTTCGCAAGGCGCTGTATCTATCTTCTGTCTATCTTATGTATATACTGTAGCTAATCATTTATCTCATCTATCTATTTCTATCATCTATTTATTTATCTATCTTATACCTAATCTATCTATCTATCTATCTATCTATCTATCTAATATCTATGCATTTTCATAGATATAGATATATGTATGTCTGTCTATCTTATATCTATCTAATCATTTATCTCATGTCTAGCTAACCAAACCTCAGTTCCTAAATACCATACACGTGCCTGTTCTGCATAGTAATGACACTCAGGCTCTTAATAGAATGCAAATGATATGCAATGTTAATAGTTTTAGCAGATTGTGAGATCCTCCCAGATCTGCTGCTAAAATGAGCATAATTAATAGAGCATCTCAAGAAGACAATCCATTGCCTCCGTGTTTACCTTGGGAGATGACACACTGTGAGCTGCTTACAGCTTTAATCAGTCATACTCATGCAAAAAACAAACATTATTCTGTTTAATAGCTTCTTAAAATGCCTTCATTATATCAGTGCAATGTTTTATTCTATTATGCTTAAAATAGACGCACACAACAATGCTTCTCTAGAAAGTCTTAAGTCATCCATGGTAAATAAGTTTGAGTATACTGGAAAAGCATAGTGAGGTTTAAGTACAGTCTTAGGTATTACCATTTATGCCTATTTACTCCAGTACAGAATGCAGTGTGTCCCGGTGGGTTAACCCTATAATGAGAAAGCCTGAAAAGATCTCAATGACCAGATACCTTTTTGTGACTTAGCAGTTGTAACATCTTTATTTGCTGGACTAGCAAAATAAATTTTACAACATTTTTTACGTGACACATTGTTTTTTTTTAAATTTATTTATCGATTTATATTTATTTTTTTTTTAAGTTTTTTTTAGGCAAAACTGTACAAAAAAGTCAATTTTTTCCTAATATAGCTCTTCATTCTTTATTCTTTAGATAAACTTTTAGTCAACGTTATTTAAAAATGTTCCAAATGCCCTAAAAATATTTTTATAATATACTTTTGCTCTTTTCCCTGCAAAATAGGCACCTAGAATTCAGACGTCTACCGCACTTTAGAATCAGTACATTTGTACAACGCTCAGCAGTGTATGAATGTACTGATTCTAAAATGCAACAGACGCTGCTCATTGAGCACTATACACCTAGAAACAGAGAAGGCAGAAGAGGTAATAAACCACTGCTGTCTTCTCCTCATGTTCTCTACTGTCACTGACAGCCAGGAAACAGATCTGCTCCTGCTAGGTTGAAGGAGCTTTAATCTGACGCCATGCATGTGCGGCACCCCATATTAAAGCCCAGCACTAAATACAGAGCTAATTTTTATGTATTTAGACATGCCAAATCATTCAAAAAGAAAAAGCATAATTGCTAGTTGTAAAGGTGTATTCATGCTGACTTACTATTTATTTATTTATCATTTCATCTATTTATCGATCTAATGTACAAACATCTATGTAATATCTTGCTCTTGTATCTCTGTTCATCTAAATATCTATCTATAAGGCATATGTTTGAATGCAATGAATGTGCAGGTGTATGTGCAATGTGTAGGTGTATGGCGACAATAACACTGAGGAAGGTAGAGCAATTTAACAGTTCTTTACTAAAGATAATGGTATGATTCAACAAACAACTTGACAGATACAACCAGCATGCAACTTAAATGTCTTTTAAAGCGAGTCTGTCACCAACCTGACCGGTTTTAAACAGATGACATTGTCCAGTGGGACACGAAGACATAACACAGATGTTACCTGTGTTTAGTTTTTCAGATTCTTCAAATCGCCCAAAAAGTCGTTTTTATAATATGCTAATGAGCCGTTACAAGTTCCCCTGCCCCACTTGCTCCTAACTCCAATCTCTCAGTAAACTCCGGCCAGCCCTGTGGCTCTGTGACATCATATTTCCCTATAGCCCGTTCATGCATCAATGCCGGGCCTGGGCATGTTCAGTATTCTGCCCACAGTGGGCAGAGGCACAGAGATATGCAGTGCGCATGCGCTAGTTACCGGCATGAAATCAGCGCATGCGCACTGCATATCTCTGTGCCTCTGCCCACAGTGGGCAGAACACTGTGCATGCCCAGGCCCGGTAGTGATGCACGAACGGGCTATAGCGAAATATGATGTCAAAGAGCCACAGGGCTGGTCAGAGTTTACTGAGGGGCAGAGTTAGGCGCGACTGAGGCACGGGAACTTGGGCACTTTCAGCAAACTCTCCGACCCTGGGAACTTGCAACGGCTCATAAGCATATCATTAAAACAACTTTTTGGGCTATTTGAAAGATCTGAAAAACTAAACACAGGTAACATCTGTGTCATGTCTTTGTGTCCCACTGAACAACGTGATGTGTTTAAAACCGGTCAGGTTGGTGACGGACTCCCTTTAAACTTCTGTTGTGAACAGTCTCTAGAAACACTATTCCGTTGTCAGGGGCAACCACAGCAATGCAAACCAGTATATATTCTTTAGGATACAGTGCAACAGTTCTTATACCAGGTGCCCTTTATACTTGATGACTCTGAGCTGTAGACCAGTGCTTGTGTTGAAGTTACGCTGCTCCTCTTCCCTGGTTCTGGGGCTGGCATATAGCTTATGCTTTGCTCAGTCCTGTGTCTTCATCTTGCAGCCTCTAACGAAGCTCTTTCAGTCTGAATTCAGCAGCTCATACTTGGGGGCCAGCTTTTCCCACCTAGGTCTGCAGACAACTCTGTTTCTTTCATCTCTCAGTCCAGAACACACTATATCCTCTCTGTCTGCTTCAGCCTAGGAAAGCAGGTGCATATTCTTCAAACTTCCTCAGCTGTCTCCTGAACTTTAGTTCCACCTCCATCTTGCTGACACATAAAACCTAGACACTCTGCTAGGCAATATCTATCTATCTATCTATCTATCTATCTATCTATCTATCTATCTATCTATCTATCTATCATCAGTCTAATCCAAAAACATATATCTTGTATTCATCAGTGCCCCATTGATTCTTTTTGTTCTTACCAGTAAAGGAAATCTGGCAATTCTGGCATTCCTGATTAAAGGGGTTCACCAGGAATGATTTAAAATGGCAACCTATCCTTAAATGTGTACAGGAGCTTCTAGAGCTACCCGGAGGGAAGGGGAGGGGTTATGGACAGGGCCTCACTACACATTACACAGATGGTAATGATGCAATCCTGCCTACAATATGCCATCATGGCTGAGTAGAAACTAATGTGTAGTTTATGCAAGTGCTGGAGCATAGTGAGACCCCCCACCCCCCACACTCTCCCCAGGACAGTTCTGCAGGTGGAGGCATCAAGTCCTACTCACATTCTACGACAGGTTGCTTTTAAACTTTTTTAAATCTTTCCTGGAAACCCCCTTAAAGCACAATAACACATGTATGGAACACCTGGCCGTGGAGTCCACTTCACGCGCACATGTGCGCATGTACAGAAATCCTTTCAATGCATTCCATGGCTGGTTTGCGGGTACATAGTGGGGGAATGAGGGTGCGTATCCACATACAATTTACTGATCTGGAGTCAGAGGTAGTTCTATACATATAAAACTGCATCTATTAGGACTTGTCAGAGTTGACAGACTCCCTTTAAACAACCGCTATATCCTATCTTACCTAAGAGCTTATTTACAAGATACTCTGGCACTACCAGTGACCACAGGTTTCTGAGCACTATTCCTAAAAAAACAGTGTACAAAACGGTTTCACTGTTGCCTATAGCACACATTCAGATTCCAGCTTGCCTTTTTTGCCAAGTCTCATTTAAAAATTATATAGTTAATTTAACAGTTGCTATTAGCAACTTTTTCTTAGAAAAGTTTCATGCATGAGTCAGTACTCTTTTGGACAAGAAATGTGGGCACGAGTACAAGAAGACCTGTCAACTGGGGAGGAGGCACCAGAAACTGCAGAAGGGGGATCTGAGGGGTACAGCAGCAAAGGGCAATGTATTTTATTGTTATTAGATGACACAAGAGAGGTTTTGCAAGTGGAGTTAGGTTTTAATAAAGTTATATGAAGTGTGTGAGTCCGTACTGTACTAGTTGCTGTCTTGGCACCAAGGTGCAGCTTTCTGATGTTCTTTTGTCTGATAACTAATTCAAGTTAATGCGATCTTTATGTAAAGCTAACAGCGGATAATTGTCTATTTTCTCGCCAACAATCTCCATCACAATCACTTATCTGGAAACCTGCGGCTGCATTAATCGTTATATTCCCGGAGAGAAGCGTCTCTTGAATTTATCAGTAAACACACACGAGAGGCAGGGGATGGAGGCAGCACATGATGTCCCCCCTGTGTCCCCATACTATGCCAGTGCAGGGACCTAGGAAGGGGATCTGGCAGATATCCCATCTCTTTTTCAAACATATTGCCAGTTCTGAGCTGTATGTCACTGTCCCCTAAGCATTCCTTATTTAATAATATGTATATATTATATAGTGTATTATATTGTATGGTGTGAACTACATATATATATATATATATATATATATATATATATATATATATAATATAAATGCATATATTTGAAGAATTGCTTCTTAAATATTTTTCAAAGTAGGTCCACAGACTGGGGCAGAAGTCTCTTTTTAAAGTGTTTAATTACGGTCATTGAAGGTAATGTTGTGACGTACCTATACTAACATCTTGATTTGTATCTGGTCGGTATTTCTACATCATGGGAATATGTTCATCACGGGGGTTTGAAATATTTATACATTCTGCAGTAAGGGGTACATTATTCCTAATATCAAATACCTAGTAACGAGATGAGCGAGCACTAAAATGCTCGGGTGCTCGTTATTCGAGTCGAACTTTTCCCGATGCTCGGGTGCTCGTTTCGAATAATGAACCCCATTGAAGTCAATGGGAGACTCGAGCATTTTTGCGGGGGACCAAGGCTCTGCCTAGGGAAGGCTGGGTGAAAACCTGGAAACCTCAGAAAATGATGGAAACACCACGGAAATGGACAGGAAACAGCAGGGGCAGCATGCATGGATGCCTCTGAGGCTGCCTAATCCCACCATTACCCCAAATTCTCAGGCAACAGCCTGGTGGTTACCCTCATGGCAATTGTGCTCACCCAGACCAAGAAAGGCGAGGCAAATACCCATCACATGTTAGGGAAGCACCCAACTAGGTGCAACGAAGGTCCATCACCGTCTGCAGGTGACACCACTGCTCATGCTGGCACTGCAGCTGAAGTCAAGTTTAGTATCTGTTCTTATCAGTTGCTGTGCCTGCTGGTGGTATAGTGGTGAGCATAGCTACTTCCCAAGCAGTTGATCTGGGTTCGATTCCTGTCTATCGCAGGAGGCAATTCAAAATCAGTACAATATCTAATACGTCCCCCTATCCAATTGTTTGGAGAGAGGGCCTGTAGGTGGGGGGGAAGGAGGTTTCGCTGGAAGAGCCAGAGGAGTGCCCCCTGGGGTAGCGTGTGTGGTGGTGACAACAGCCGGACTGGATTTGGGAAAACTGTTTCTTTAACCCGTATGGTATCGATTCTTCTCAGTTTAATACCGTATACGTCCCCTATCTTGGGACCCTATATTTAATGGATTTTTCAAACACGGAAAACTCTGCAGCTAAGGGGACGTGTCCATGCTCTGCCTATCACAGGTCAGGAGGCAGATAAAAGAAGAACAAAAACAAACATGAGTGCAACTTCTGATACGTCCCCTATCCGGCTAAATTGTTTGTAGAGTGGGCCTGTAGGTGGGGGTGGGGGGGGCAGGCTGGGGCAAGGAGGTTTCGCTGGAAGAGCCAGAGGAGTGCCCCCTGGGCTAGCGTGTGTGGTGGTGACAACAGCCGGATTGGATTTGGAAAAACTGTTGCTTTAACCCGTATGGTATGGATTCTTCTCAGTTTAATACCGTATACGTCCCCTATCTTGGGACCCTATATTTAATGGATTTTTCAAACACGGAAAACGGAAAAAGAGCTTGCTCTGTCCAGGGGAGTGTTTTTCCCACTGCAGCTAAGGGGCCGTGTCCATGCTCTGCCTATCACAGGTCAGGAGGCAGATAAAAGAAGAACAAAAACAAACATGAGTGCAACTTCTGATACGTCCCCTATCCGGCTAAATTGTTTGTAGAGTGGGCCTGTAGGTGGGGGTGGGGGGGGCAGGCTGGGGCAAGGAGGTTTCGCTGGAAGAGCCAGAGGAGTGCCCCCTGGGCTAGCGTGTGTGGTGGTGACAACAGCCGGATTGGATTTGGAAAAACTGTTGCTTTAACCCGTATGGTATGGATTCTTCTCAGTTTAATACCGTATACGTCCCCTATCTTGGGACCCTATATTTAATGGATTTTTCAAACACGGAAAACGGAAAAAGAGCTTGCTCTGTCCAGGGGAGTGTTTTTCCCACTGCAGCTAAGGGGCCGTGTCCATGCTCTGCCTATCACAGGTCAGGAGGCAGATAAAAGAAGAACAAAAACAAACATGAGTGCAACTTCTGATACGTCCCCTATCCGGCTAAATTGTTTGTAGAGTGGGACTGTAGGTGGTGGGGGGGGGCAGGCTGGGGGGAAGGAGGTTTCGCTGGAAGAGCCAGAGGAGTGCCCCCTGGGCTAGCGTGTGTGGTGGTGACAACAGCCAGAATGGATTTTTGAAAACTGTTGCATCAACCGGTACAGTCGTAAATTATGAACTTGATCAAGTGTAGCATGTGTTCTCTGTATTCTTCTCAGTTTAATACCGTATATGGCAGCTATCCGGAAAAATAGTTTGGAGAGAGAGAAAGATAGGAAAAAGACGTCAATTGTTTGGAGAGAGGGCCTATAGGTGGACCTCCGGAAAAATTGTTTGGAGAGAGGGCCTGTAGGTGGACCTCCGGAACAATTGTTTGGAGAGAGGGCCTGTAGGTGGACCTCCGGAAAAATTGTTTGGAGAGAGGGCCTGTAGGTGGACCTCCGTTAAAATTGTTTGGACAGAGGGCCTATAGGTGGACCTCTGGAAAAATTGTTTGAATAGAGGGCCTGTAGGGGGCCCTCCTGAAAAATTGTTTGAAGAGAGGGCCTGTAGGTGGACCTCTGGAAAAATTGTTTGAATAGAGGGCCTGTAGGGGGCCCTCCTGAAAAATTGTTTGAAGAGAGGGCCTGTAGGTGGACCTCTGGAAAAATTGTTTGAATAGAGGGCCTGTAGGTGGAACTCTTGAAAAATTGTTTGAATAGAGGGCCTGTAGGGGGCCCTCCTGAAAAATTGTTTGAAGAGAGGGCCTGTAGGTGGACCTCTGGAAAAATTGTTTGAATAGAGGGCCTGTAGGTGGACCTCTTGAAAAATTGTTTGAAGAGAGGGCCTGTAGGGGGCCCTCCTGAAAAATTGTGCTAAAAGAGTGCCAGTTGGACCTCTAAAAAATGGCGTTTTTTGGGTCAGCGTTAGGCAAAGACGATATGGAGGAGGAGGAGGAGGAGTAGAGAAGAAGAGTAGAGAAGAGGAATCGGATACATAAGTTATTTAAATCTTTAGCTGCTTTCCCCCGGAGGAGATTTGAATTCCGGTGAAATCCAGGCTTTGTTCATTTTAATAAGCGTCAGCCTGTCAGCGCTGTCAGTTGACAGGCGTGTACGCTTATCGGTGATGACGCCACCAGCTGCACTGAATACCCGCTCTGACAGCACGCTAGCGGCAGGGCAGGCCAGCACCTCCAAGGCGTACAGCGCCAGTTCAGGCCACGTGTCCAGCTTTGAAACCCAGTAGTTGTATGGAGCACAGTGATCGCTACGGACGTTGGTATGGTCAGCTAGGTACTCCCTCACCATCGTTCTGTACAGCTCCCCCCTACTCTGCCTAGACTGGGGACAGGTGACAGTGTCTTGCTGGGGTGACATAAAACTGGCAAAGGCCTTGGAGAGCGTTCCCCTGCCAGTGCTGGACAAGCTGCCTGCTCGCCTCCTCTCCCCCGCTACTTGGCCCACAGAACCATGCCCTCTGCCGCTAGCGGCGTCAGATGGGAAGAATTGTTTCAGCTTGTGCACCAGGGCCTGTTGATACCTATTCACTCTCATACTCCTTTCCTCTGCAGGGATGAGAGTGGAAAGGTTCTGCTTGTACCGTGGGTCCAGGAGAGTAAACACCCAGTAATCGGTGTTGGAAAAAATTCTTCTAACGCGAGGGTCACGGGATAGGCAGCCTAACATGAAGTCTGCCATGTGCGCCAGAGTCCCAACACGCAAGAATTCCCTCTTCTCACTTACCTGACTCTCCATTTCCTCCTCCTCCTCCTCCTCCAAGTCCTCCTCTTCAGCACATACACGCTCAAGAGTTAAGGACTGAGCACTGGTACTCTCTACTGTCTCGCCGACATTCTCCTCCTCTTCCTCCTCATCCTCATCCCCCTCCTCCGATAGGCGCTGAGAAACAGACCGGAGGGTGCTCTGGCTATCAAGCGACGTATCTTCCTCCACCGTCTCTTGTGACAAGCGCAAAGCATCCGACTTGATGCTGAGCAGTGAGTTTTTCAACAGGCAAAGCAGCGGGATGGTGAGGCTGATAATGGCGGCATCGCCGCTGACCATCTGTGTTGACTCCTCAAAGTTGCTCAACACCTGGCAGATATCAGACATCCACGTCCACTCCTCATTGTAGACTTGAGGAATCTGACTGACCTGACTACCATTTCTGGTGGAAGATGACATCTGGCAGTCTACAATAGCTCTGCGCTGCTGGTAAACTCTGGATAACATGTTTAATGTGGAATTCCATCTCGTGGGCACGTCGCACAACAGTCGGTGAGCGGGCAGTTGTAGGCGGCGCTGTGCTGCCCTGAGAGTGGCAGCATCTGTGCTCGACTTGCGGAAATGCGCACAGATGCGGCGCACCTTGGTGAGCAAATCAGATAGATTGGGGTATGTCTTGAGGAACCGCTTAACTATTAGATTGAACACGTGGGCCAGGCATGGCACATGTGTCAGTCTGCCGAGTTGCAGAGCCGCCACCAGGTTACGCCCGTTGTCACACACAACCATGCCTGGCTTGAGGTTCAGCGGTGCCAGCCACACATCGGTCTGCGCCGTGATGCCCTGTAACAGCTCTTGGGCGGTGTGCCTTTTGTCACCTAAGCTCAGCAGTTTGAGCACCGCCTGCTGGCGCTTACCCACGGCACTGCTGCTGCGCCTAGAACTACCGACTGAAGGCGCCGTGCCCACGGATGGTAATTCGGTGGAGGAGGAGGGGGAGGAGGAGGAGGAGGCATAGTACGTCTGAGAGACCGTGACCGAGGTAGGCCCCGCAATCCTCGGTTTGGGCAGTAGATGAGCGGCCCCAGGGTCATTCTCGGTCCCAGCCTCCACCAAGTTAACCCAATGTGCCGTCAGTGAGATATAGTGTCCCTGCCCGGCAGCACTTGTCCACGTGTCCGTGGTTAGGTGGACCTTCTCAGAAACAGCGTTGGTCAGGGCACGGATGATGTTCTCCGACACGTGCTGGTGTAGGGCTGGGACGGCACATCAGGAAAAATAGTGGCGGCTGGGGACGGAATACCGAGGGGCAGCCACCGCCATGAGATTGCAAAAGGCCTCGGTCTCTACCAGCCTATAGGGCAGCATCTCTAGGCTAAGCAATTTGGAGATGTGGACGTTGAGGGCTTGGGCATGTGGGTGGGTGGAACTGTATTTCCTCTTGCGCTCCAGCGTCTGCTGTAAAGACAGCTGAACTCTGCGCTGGGACACGTTGGTGGACACTGTGGAGGATCGTTGAGGCGAAGGTGTGGTTTTCCGGCGGGAGGCGCTCGTGCCGGGGTCCTGGGCAGGGGGTTGACTAGCAGAGGCAGCGAGTGACGCAGGGGGTTGACTAGCAGAGGCAGCGAGTGACACAGGGGAAGGAGCAGTGGTGTGCCCCGCAGGAGGTGGTGAACGGCCTTGGTTCCATTGAGTGGGGTGTTTAGCACTCATATGCCTGCGCATGCTGGTGGTGGTTAGGCTAGTAGTGGTGGCACCCCTGCTGATCCTGGTGTGGCACAGGTTGCACACCACAGTCCGTCGGTCATCCTCACTTTCTTTAAAGAACCTCCAGACTTGCGAACATCTAGGCCTCGCCACGGGAGCTTCACTACGTGAAACAGTTGCTGCTGATGCACCAGCTCTGGCCCTGCTTCTCCCTCTGGCCACACCACTGCCTCTTACAACCTGTTCTGGTGCAGCACTCGCCTCCGCCTCAGAAGCACTGTCTTCACTCGGCATATCAACCCAGCTTGGGTCAGTCACCTCGTCATCCTCCGATTCCTCAGTCTGCTCCCCCCTCGGAATTCCTCCCCTAACAACAACTTCACCACTGTCTGACAACCGTGTCTCCTCATCGTCTGACACCTCTTTACAAACTTCTTCCACTAACTCAACATTGTCATCATCATCACCCACAGACTGCAACAGTTGGAAAACTTGGGCATCGGGAACGAGGTCAGCAGCAACCTGAGAAGTGGTTTGTGACTCTGGGAAGGTTCCAGAAAACAGTTCCTGAGAGTATGCCGGATCACATTCCAAATTTTCCTGGGAGGGGGCAGACTGGGGGGAAGGAGGTTGAGGTGGAGGAACCAGAGGAGTGCTCCCTTGGGTAACGTGGGTGGACTGCGTGGAAGACTGACTGGTGGACAAATTACTTGAAGCATTGTCCGCAATCCACGAGATCAGCTGTTCGCACTGTTGTGGTTTCAACAGTCCTCTACCACATGTCCCTGTAAGTTGAGACATGAAGCTAGGGAGTGTAACTCTGCGGCGTTCCACAGCTCCCTCATCAGCAGGTACTGTCTCACCCTGCCCAGGACCACGGCCTCTGCCCCCTGCAGTAATTGAATGCCCACGCCCACGCCCTCGTCCTCGACCCTTAGCCCTGGGGTTCAACATTGTTTGTATATAAGTGTATGATATAAAAAAAAAAATTAAACGGGCCTGGTGTACTGAAACCCACAAACTTGTTCAGTCTGGTAGAATTAAGTGACGTACAGAAAGTGTCACCTGGACAGTATATACGGATGGGAGCGAATGTGCTGAACTGTGACACACAGAAAGGTTACACGCAGCTGAGTAAAATGGATTTGTATCACTGAGCTAAAACAACTGAAATAATAATTTTTTTTTTATATTTTGTTTTTTTGGGAACGTGACGTGCAGGAAATATGGTAGAACTGACTGACACCCTGTTAACGGTGGATATTTAGTCTGCGACCCAGAGAAATGTCGCACAGAGAGTTTTCTGGATCAAGCGGTAGATGATATTGGTAGCAAATGACTTGGTTGTATTGTGTGACGTACAGAAAGTGTCACCTGGACAGTATATACGGATGGGAGCGAATGTGCTGAACTGTGACACACAGAAAGGTTACACAAAGCTGAGTAAAATGGATTTGTATCACTGAGCTAAAACAACTGAAAAAATATATTTTTTTTAATATTTGTTTTTTTATATTTTTTTTACAATTTTGTTTTTTTGGGAACGTAACGTGCAGGAACTATGGTAGGACTGACTGACACCCTGTTAACGGTGGCTATTTAGTCTGCGACCCAGAGAAATGTCACACAGAGAGTTTTCTGGATCAAGCGGTAGATGATATTGGTAGCAAATGACTTGGTTATATTGTGTGACGTACAGACAGTGTCACCTGGACAGTATATACCGTTTGGAGTGAGTATGCTGAACTGCGTCACACAGAAAGGTTACACGCAGCTGAGTAAAATGGATTTGTATCACTGAGCTAAAACAACTGAAATAATAATTTTTTTTATATTTGTTTTTTTATATTTTTTTTACAATTTTGTTTTTTTGGGAACGTAACGTGCAGGAACTATGGTAGGACTGACTGACACCCTGTTAACGGTGGCTATTTAGTCTGCGACCCAGAGAAATGTCGCACAGAGAGTTTTCTGGATCAAGCGGTAGATGATATTGGTAGCAAATGACTTGGTTGTATTGTGTGTCGTACAGACAGTGTCACCTGGACAGTATATACCGTTTGGAGTGAGTATGCTGAACTGCGTCACACAGAAAGGTTACACGCAGCTGAGTAAAATGGATTTGTATCACTGAGCTAAAACAACTGAAATAATAATTTTTTTTTTATATTTGTTTTTTTATATTTTTTTTACAATTTAGTTTTTTTGGGAACGTAACGTGCAGGAACTATGGTAGGACTGACTGACACCCTGTTAACGGTGGCTATTTAGTCTGCGACCCAGAGAAATGTCGCACAGAGAGTTTTCTGGATCAAGCGGTAGATGATATTGGTAGCAAATGACTTGGTTGTATTGTGTGACGTACAGAAAGTGTCACCTGGACAGTATATACGGATGGGAGCGAATGTGCTGAACTGTGACACACAGAAAGGTTACACAAAGCTGAGTAAAATGGATTTGTATCACTGAGCTATAACAACTGAAAAATATATATTTTTTTTATATTTGTTTTTTTATATTTTTTTTACAATTTAGTTTTTTTGGGAACGTAACGTGCAGGAACTATGGTAGGACTGACTGACACCCTGTTAACAGTGGCTATTTAGTCTGCGACCCAGAGAAATGTCGCACAGAGAGTTTTCTGGATCAAGCGGTAGATGATATTGGTAGCAAATGACTTGGTTGTATTGTGTGACGTACAGAAAGTGTCACCTGGACAGTATATACGGATGGGAGCGAATGTGAAGAACTGTGACACAGAAAGGTTACACAAAGCTGAGTAAAATGGATTTGTATCACTGAGCTAAAACAACTGAAAAAATATTTTTTTTTTTAATATTTGTTTTTTTATATTTTTTTTACAATTTTGTTTTTTGGGAACGTAACGTGCAGGAACTATGGTAGGACTGACTGACACCCTGTTAACGGTGGCTATTTAGTCTGCGACCCAGAGAAATGTCGCACAGAGAGTTTTCTGGATCAAGCGGTAGATGATATTGGTAGCAAATGACTTGGTTGTATTGTGTGACGTACAGACAGTGTCACCTGGACAGTATATACCGTTTGGAGTGAGTATGCTGAACTGCGTCACACAGAAAGGTTACACGCAGCTGAGTAAAATGGATTTGTATCACTGAGCTAAAACAACTGAAATAATAATTTTTTTTTTATATATTTTTTTTATATTTTTTTTACAATTTAGTTTTTTTGGGAACGTAACGTGCAGGAACTATGGTAGGACTGACTGACACCCTGTTAACGGTGGCTATTTAGTCTGCGACCCAGAGAAATGTCGCACAGAGAGTTTTCTGGATCAAGCGGTAGATGATATTGGTAGCAAATGACTTGGTTGTATTGTGTGACGTACAGAAAGTGTCACCTGGACAGTATACATGGATTGGAGTGAGTCAGTGCTGCACTGTGACACACAGAATGGTTCCACAGTGCTGTGTGCAATGGATTAGTATCACTGAGATAGAACAAAAAAAAAAAAAACAGGGTTAGATATGGCGATAGCTGCACTACTAGTGCCAGCCAGCCAAGTGACAAAAAAAAAATAAATAAAATGTCTTCTAGCCCTTAGAAGGGCTGTTGGGTTCTTTGTGGGTGATCCCTGCCTAACTGAGAACTAAATTCAGGCCCTAACACTGTCCCTGAAAGGCAGCAGCTCTATCCCTAACGATATCCAGTCGGTAGTCGGTAGTATATTCCAGGGTCACCTGATCAGGCCAGCCAACCCCCTGCTATCGACATGTAAGGGCCCCACGTGATGCTGGGTGGTACGCAGAGTCTCCTGGCTTGTGATTGGCTGTGTTTTTAGGCGCCAAAAAAGCACGATGCGGAAGTTGCCATTTCCTCGAGCATGGCGAGATACTCGTCCGAGCATCGAGCAGTTACGAGTACCCTAATGCTCGAACGAGCACCAAGCTCGGACGAGCATGTTCGCTCATCTCTACTAGTAACCATAAAGTTATCGTTTTGAAGAGAGTTTACCAAAAACTGCCTTTCCAATCAGAATAGTCTTGTTTCATTAATCATAGTGATGTACGCCTACAGCATACATGTGCTGCCACCTGTAAGTCTAGCACAATGTATCATTGATTCCATCAGTGTATCCGATATATTTGTACCAAACAGTTTATGTAAATCCCGCAGGACATTCAGCATTTTCCTCTTAAAATCACAGCTCCGACACTCTCACTTTTGATGTTATTAGGTGTAAAATATTCCAAATTGCGTGGAGACATCTCTAGGGAAGGCAATGTAAAAACTGAACAATTTTGTCTTTTTGAAGTAGAGTCAAAACATCAGCATTAAATAAGAACAGAATTTAAAGCCTGTTTTTGCTTGGATGTCAGCTGAGCAAGAAATTTGACTTTAGTATTTCCCATGAAGCCTTTTAAGCATAGCTTTCAATGGGTGTTAATAAAGCGGTATTAATATAGTACTCCCATGCAGCTACAAACCAGGCTTCCACCTGCTGCAAACCACCCAAAATTAAAGTAATTGTTCTGGAATGAACTAGGTGCAGCTTTTCCAAGTATATGTGGAGAAAGAAGCATGATCATTGAGCCCCCCTTCCCTCCTGTTAACATTTAGAACAGTACACAAAAACATTTTATACAACTCTTCCTGTGAAGCAAAAATATAAGACTGATGCTGTGATGTTTTTATACTTTTAGTTTTTATTCCAAATTTTTTTTAAAGGAGAAACAATGTTCATTGCGGCCATTTAGACACTTCAATAAAACATACAATTCAGTGATACAACTGCTTATAAAGGAACACATAATCAGAAAATTACCTACTGTTTAAATTGATTTTTTAATGTTAAACACATTTTTTTAAGATTTTGTGGTGATGGTATATGTTATTTTTTATGTCACTATCTATATGTTAAAAAATTCTAAATTGCAGTTTTCACACTGGTCACTAACTTATAATAGGTGCCACTTCTTGGTCTGTCCAGATCCCTTTTCAGCAGTCATCTCATTATTATCACAGGCAGGATAAATGTGTGTGTGTCTGTATATATATCGCAGGACACCCACTTATTTCAGAAGCAAAATAATTATCTGAATACCCCAGCAAGTAATTGGTTAGGCAACGTACGGAACATGGCCTCAATCTTGAAAGCCGCCATATCAGATTAAGGGCAAATTCTTCCAAGGGAAGTTCGTCAAGTAGCATATCAAAGAATGGAATTTTCTCAGAAATTGATTGGTGCAATCAGATTTGCAATATCTCATGTGGGTCAAAAATAAGCAACTCAGAAATTTGCAACAACAACCAGGAATATTCCCTGTGATGTTCAGCTATATGACATGTATAATGTGTTATCCCTGGTGCTGAACACAGAACTTTGAACTTTCTGTGGTGGGAATAGTGTTATTTTTTCAATTCCTCCCCATTTGGAATTTTTTCTTATTACATTTTATACAATAGTAATGTCAGGACCGGCAGTCATTGCACCCGTTCTGCTGGTCCTGCCCCTGACTCTGGTGGCGAGGTGGTTGCCCGGGGTCAGGCTTCGTCCGCTATTTCGGCAGGCTCCTCCTCCAGCCGGCGGTCTCTGGCTGTGGATGCGCGTCCCAGGCAGGGGACGCGTGCAACGGTCATAAGTGCCAGGGACGTGGCTGGTGCGCACTCTCGCTCGTGGCCTGTTACTGGTCGCCGGAAAACGCGAGCAATATAGTGTCTGTTTATTTTCTGTTTATTGGTATCTCATGAGTTAAGTTTTTGTTCCTTGCTTCTCCTCCCAGTCAGCTGGTTGGGTGGGGTCTGCTAGGTATTTAAGGCCCTCTAACTTTTACCTAGCTGCCAGTGTTTGGCGTTTCCTTGCTACTACCTGGTTTGACATTCTTGCTCTGCAGTTTGGACTCTTTATATTCTTTGACCCTTGGCGTGTTTTTGACTACTTCTCTCTGCTTGCTGATTTTGTTCCTGACGTACTCTCCTGGTTTTGACGCGGCTACCTGACTACCCATTTGGTTCTTGTTTGTCTGTCTTGTTTGTCTTCCCATCCCCCGCACTTTTGTTAGTGTATTTCCAGTCTTCAGGTTGTCGGCTCAGGGGTTAGCCTGAGCGGGCAATAGGCAGGGAAAGGGGTTGGGATTAAGCTTAGGGATCACTTACCCCTTATCTGTGTATCCCAGCCCTGACAAGTAAATGGTGCCTTTAAAAAGTACAACTTTGTTCCACAAAAGCAAACAAGTCCTTATACGGTTACGTGAACAGAAAAATTAAAAGTTATAGCTCTGAGAAGGCAGGGAGTGAAAAACAAACATACAAAAAATGAAAATCACTGGGAGCTGAAAGGGTTAATTCAACTGAATATTTTCCCACAAAAGTATGTATCAGTCTGCTCAGCTCCATGCTGCCTACAGCTCAGACACCATACTCAACATACAGATTCCCTTTAATGGAGTATACGAGAACCTTGCATGAAATTTGTCTAATTTAGAAATGTCACCTCAGTTTCCCAACGCAGTTTCACCATAATAAATCTGGAGTTAAGCTAATTAACATGGCTAACCATGGCCACGTTCCAACCCACTAGAAAATGTTCATGCAAAACAGCGCTTGAAACAAAATTTGTGACAGAAAAGTGATAAAAATGACACAAATGATACATTCTCCCCACTAACCTAAATTTTTACAACTGAGAAATAAAATCATGTACTACAGCCAATATGTACCATATTTGGATATCTTTGAGACACCTTTGGGTGTATTCACATGGGCCAGTAACAAGAGCCACACCAATGACAAGAGGAGTAACTTGAAGTCACTAAACTCCGGGATACGGAAAACATCCCCACCTCCCCCTGTGTAATATAGTGATGATATATATATATATATATATATATATATATATATAAAATATGCACCAAAACAGCACTTTGTGGCAAGGCCATGTGGCATGCAAAATCACAGTTTTGTGAAAAATTGGAATCCTGTAGTTACCTATCTTCATTATTTAACTCAAATACAAGTATTTGTAAATGTGGTATAAATGCATGCTTAGGTGGAAACTTGGGTGCTCTTACATAATTCAAAGTGCACAGGGAGAAAACTGCTACTGAGCCTTTGTGACTGTGACCTGATAGGAATATACAGACTCTTCCAATTCATATCAGTCTTTATAATTTCAAATACCAGAAAAAGTACTAAAATGACTCAAGGAGTTAACCACAGAATCAACATAAAAAGCATAGATATTTTCCTTCAAAAATAGTGACTCCCTTGTCCATGGGTTTTGTCTAGTGTCACAGCTCAGCTCCATTGAAGTGATCGTTTTTGAAAGAAGCCATGTTTTGTCATGGACAAACCCATTGATTTTGTAGTTACCCAGTGTTATGTTTTCTCATAGCTCTTATATTTTTTTCATATAAATAGATCTATAGATCTTCACAATTTAGTAGTGTTGAGCAAACCAAAGCTGCCGAAATGGAATTTGATCCGAATTTCAGGAAAAATTAGATTTGCTGCAAAGCCGAATTGCTTCGTGTTAACAAATCGATTTTCCCTGAAATGGCGTTAAATATAAAAAAAATCATACTTACCTCATCCGTTGAGCATGAGATTCCACATGGGATCTTCAAGCAAAATGGCTGTCGTGGCCTCTTCACGATCAAATGGATGAGGTAAGTACAATTTATTTAGCCTTCCCATTAAAATTAATGGGACAGCTTAGATGTCATTACACCTGCTCACCGCTGCAGATGCGACGGATAAACAATCAAAAGGCAGTGCTGACGTGGCGGGCACCTTCTCTTCAAACAACTGATCGGCGGGGTGCCGAGTGTCAGACCCCTGCCGATCTGATATTGATGACCTATCCTGAGAATAGGTCACCACTAAAAATAACTTGGACAACCCCTTTAAATTGACAATTGGATTTCTGTGGAGTGGCTTCAATTAGTGTTGAGCGAATTTAGCTTTGGATCCAAGATCTGAGGTCGATTCATTCAAAACTTTATTTAAATGCTGTACGGAGATTCATCTCCATAGAGCATTCAAAAGTATGGACCCCAGTGAGGGAAATTCGTTATCACCGAATTCTCATGGGACTTCAGTGATTAACTTTAGACTTCTATTTTTAAACTTGAAAACTATTTTAAAACTTGGATTCCAAATCTGCTTTGCGACCGAGGTACCAGCCAGTACCAAAGCTGACTTTGGATCCAAGTTTTAAAATGTTTTTTAAGTTTAAAAATCAATGGCCAAAGTTATTCACCGAAGACTTTGGTGATAACGAATTTCACCCCAAGGGAGCCCATAAATTTTAATGCTGTATGGAGACAGATCTGGATGAAGCTCGATTCACTCAACACTAGCTGCAATGCCTCCCCGCTCAGAAACTTCTTCTAATAAGTGCAAGAATTTGATGGGTTTTGCGATAGTGGGCCAAGCTCGCCTCTGTACTGAATAGGCAACATATGACTTAGCCCACTTCTTCTACTGTTTCAGAGGTCTGGACCCACTTGCCCTCTACTGTCCACCAGCAGCTGGTCTGACCACAAGCATCCCACGTGTCTGGTGCAGGCTATGACTGGTGCTCCTCTGTGAGGTTTACTGGGTCTGTCTCTAGGCCATGTGTACATTTCCAGCCTCTTAAAGGGCAAGTGTCTGAACCCTAGTCTCCTCCAGCCAATGGCTTGTCATCTCTGCCCATTTACTGGTTCTGATCCCTTGCTGCCTGACATGACCATTGTCTGTTTACTGTATTGGCCGCTTGATGCCTGCCCTGCCCTCAGACTAGTTTCACTGATTCATACATACTCTGCCTGCCCTGATCTCTGCCTGTTTCCTGACTACAACTATTCCCTGATCCGTCAGCGCTTCGCACCAGTGTCTCTTTGTCTAACCACACAAGATTATTCTAAGAGGTAATGGCTTGGTGGCTTCCCTATAGCAAAGGCCAGATTTCTGTATAGGAGTTAAAGGGTGAAATCCAGCGGACAGCCAGGATAACACCCTTAGAATAATCCTTAAGTGAAACCGGTTGGTTGGCGCAGTGGTTCTACACCAACTGCCTGTTACAATAGGTAAATGGAGGTGTTACATTCAAATTTGTGTTGGTACTAGCCACTGTATGTAAACAGGGTTGCTGCTACCTCATCGTGGATACTTTATGGAAAACCTACCTTTGTTATGTTAAAGAGGACCTGTAACCTGTCTTGATATGTTTTGTTTTAGAAACTACTTGCATCTTCTTTAAAATAACAATTCAATGCTTCTCTGGAAGCACTTGAGACGCTATTTGGAGCACTAGTGCAGGTGTGACATTGTCAGGTCTGGGCCAGATGTCCAGGCTTGTCAATCAAGCAGCAGGTCGGAGCTTTGGCTGCAGAGTTCTCAGATGTGCAGAACTCACAGGTGTGTTTTTATTAAGATGTACAAACTGATTCATAAGAATCGATTCGCTCATCTTTAATTCAGATCACAATAAACTGAGCCTAAATGAAAGTGCTGTAGTTTCCCAGAAAAGTCATGTCTGGTCACCTAGAACTGTATCCAACCCCTTTCAAGCATTTTAATGTCAAGACAACATTAGTAGAGATGAGCGAGTAGTGTTCGATCGAGCTGGTATTCGATCGAATACTACGATATTCGGCACACTCGATTTCAATCGAGTATAACGGCGATGGCGCACTTAGAATTCGTTTCCCCTCCCACCTTCCCTGGCGCTCTTTTTCCACCAATCAACATGCAGGGGGGGTATGACAGGCACGCTGAGCACGCTGGCAGCGCGAAAACAGCGTCTACATGCATTGGCTGGAAAAACCATGTGACCTCGAATATTAAAAACTCAGCCTCTTCCTGCTCGTACGCATATGCTGCGTGAACTTAGTCAGGGACAGAGGCTGGAGAAGGGAGAGACAGATTTTAGCTGTTGGACAGGCAGGAGCGTGAATAAAAGCCCTTATCAGGGCTACTACAGTGGACTTCAGTGATAGCTTTACTACAATATAGACTTTACAGAGAACGGCTGCTGTATTCAGGGATAGCTGCTGGAAGTAGGGACAGAGAGAGGCATTAGTGGTGTATTAGGTGCTCTGCTACATACCAAACTATATTTGGCACTACTGCTGTGTACCTTGAAAATATACAATATCTAGGCCTTTTAATTGGCAACTGTACCCTGTGCGCTTCTCTTGCTAAATAATTTCACATACCTGGTGTAAATACCCACCGTCTGTTCAGTTAGTACACGGCTGTGTACTTTGAAATATACAATATCTAGGCCATTTAATAGGCCACTGTACTGTGCGTTCTCTTGCTAAATTATCTCACATACCTGGTGTAAATACCCACCGTCTGTTCAGTTACTACACGGCTGTGTACCTTGAAATATACAATATCTAGGCCATTTTAATAGGCCACTGTACTGTGCGTTCTCTTGCTTAAATTATCTCACATACCTGGTGTAAATACCCACCGTCTGTTCAGTTACTACACGGCTGTGTACTTTGAAATATACAATATCTAGGCCATTTTAATAGGCCACTGTACTGTGCGTTCTCTTGCTAAATTATCTCACATACCTGGTGTAAATACCCACCGTCTGTTCA
>ONZH01027657.1:0-21054 GCA_900303285.1 Rhinella marina
TCGAATCTTGGGAATTTTTAGCTGCAAAGCGAATCCGAATTTTAGGTGATTCGCTTTGGCTTTGTACACATTCACTACATAGTTTGCCCTATAAATTATACACTATTGCTACGTATAAGTTACTGTATACGCTGTTGCATACGAATTCAATTCATTATTGAACTTTTACTGTTAGTTTGTTTATCGTGTGCAAAAGCCCAGGAGGAAAGCGGTCACCTGTCCTAGTGGGCAGGGCTTGCTCTGATTGGCTCAGGCTCGGTAAGACAGAGATGCATCACTTCTGCTGCGACTGCTGAGACGAGTAGAAGCACTGTGTGTGTGAAGTTCTGAGACCTGTTTTGTGAAAATTTGATATAATAGCTCTGGGAATCCATATTACACATATCAGAGATACTGCAGGGCAATTGCAGGGCCAGCTCAGGGCTAGTAATTAATCAGGCAGGGAGAGAGAGACAGGGAGAGATAGGGAGAGACAGGGAGATACAGGGACAAAGACCAGCTGCAGGGCCACAGAGTGAATTGAAAAGTGTCTGGAATGAATAAGCAAAAGGGGTCCAGTTCCAGCCAGACTTTGAGCTCTAAAAAAAGTAGAAGGTGGCACAGGGCAACAGTGCCAAAGGACCTGTAGCCGGAGCATCTACTAGTAGTATTTGCAATACTTGGCCGTTGTTCCACTAGGCACAAAATTCTAGTGGAGGAGAAAGTAGATGAGGTAGTGGAGTGGATGGCACGCTCATCTCAGTTTCAGCTGGATGATCTGCTGTCATCTGCTGATACAGTATCCATATGTAGCCAGGGGTCAGACTCGTCCTGCTCCACCATTCCACTCAAGCAAACCCCGTCATGTTCTGCCACCTCTCAGGCTACAGTGTTCCCCCCTAGTGGTGTCCCTTCTGCAATTTCTAAAAAAAAAAGCCACCGAAGCCCACCTTATAATCCGGCGGTTATAGAGGATAGCCTCCCTGAGGATTTCTTAGAGGGCAGTCAGAGTTTGGACTGCCCGGAATTGTCGTTTGGTGGGGAACAGCCTAATTTGCATTCCGAAAAATGTGTTGTGGAGGAGTCTGATGATGAATCTGATGTGTTAGACCGGAGGACCTGGGAAGCTGATCGGGCTGGTGAGGAGGATTTGCTCTCAGGGGAGGAGGGTGGTAGTAGTAGTGGCAGCAACAGAGGGCAGAGGCGAGTTAAGCCCAGGGCTAGTGCTTCCCTGGGAACTAGCGAGACCCCAAATATAGTGGGGCAGGCACCAGGGTGTAAGCGTGCAAGGGCTACAAGCTTGGCCAGCTGTGGAGGGCGCACGTCGGGTGTGTGGAAGTATTTTACCACTCTGCCGAGGGATAGCAGTATGGCCACGTGTAATTTGTGTTAACAGAAATTGAGCCGTGGGAAAGCCACAAATGTGGGGACCACTGCTCTGTGGAACCATTTGAAGCAGTGTCATGCCGGCAATTTAGAGCAGCCCATTGATACTAAAGAGCTGGTTACTTCTCCCGGGGTCCCTTCTGTCAGGCAGGCTGCATCCAGGGCCATAGCTCAGCCCGCATCCCGGGGTGTAACTAGTACATCCACCTCATCGTCGCCCAGTGCGTGCATGTCTCCACCTCCTCTCATTCGGCAGCTGTCCATTGCCGAGTACGTGGCCAGGAAGCAGTTTTACGCCACAAGTAATCTGACAGTGTGCAAACTAAATGGTCACCTGACAAAGTTGCTGGCTGTGCAGTCTCTGACGTACTTGTTGACTGCCCAGATTTTAGGGAGTTAATTGCTTGTGCTCCAGCCACGCTGGCAGGTCCCTAGCCGGCATTACTTCTTCAACAAAGCTATCCCCGCCCCCTTTACTCCCACGTAGATGACAATATTGGATGCTCCCTCAGCTGTCTCTCTGCAGCACGGTGCACATCACGGTGGACACCTGGAGCAGTGCTTACGGCCAGGGCCAATACATGTCCTTTACTGCCCACTGGCTGAATGTATTTAGTGGCAGCGAGGCAGGAACCCCCCAGAAACCGGGTCAATTTCTGTTGGCACCTCCACGTGCTTTCCAGCCAGGATTGCAGCAGACCACCCAACAACTATCTGCTTCCACCTCCACGGGCAGTCCGCCTGTTGGAGCGTCAGGGCAGCGAGTTACCCCCGCTCCTTCAAATCACATGTGCCAGGTGAAACGCTGCCATGCAGTGTTAGACTTAGTTTGTCTTGGCAGTAGCAGCCACACAGGCCAGCGCTTGCTGCATTACATGAAGCAGCAAATAGCGCGCTGGCTGACTCCACGGCAGCTGGAAGTGGGCAAGGTAGTGAGTGACAATGGGACAAATATAGTGGCAGCGCTGAACCTGGGTCAATTCTCGCATGCTCCCTGTATAGCACATGTCCTAAATCTAGTGGAGCAAAGATTTCTAAAAACATTCACTGGCCTGCGCACAGTGCAGGCAAAGTCGCGGAAGCTTTGCACTCATTTCAGCCATTCATATGTATCTCGCCACGCTCTGGTGGAACTGCAGCATCAAAACGGTCTTCCGCCACACCACTTAATAGGTGACGTGCCGACCCGGTGGAATTCCACTCTTCATATGTTGCAGCGACTCCTAGAGCAGCGTAGAGCAGTGGACGATTTTGTCCAGCAGCAGCCAGAATCTTCCACCATAGGGAGCAGGTGCGGCTTTGATTTCTGGCAGTGGAGGCTGGTACCAGATGCCTGCACTGTTCTCAGGCCCTTAGAAGAAGCCACCAAATTGGTCAGCCGGGACAGCTGCGGTATGAACGACATAATTTCAATAATATTTGTGCTGGAAAAGACACTCACGCTCATGCAGCAGGGGGCAATGGGGGAAGGAAATCCTTGCCATTTTGTCACTGTAGGGGAGCCCCAATGCCAAAGTTCCCTTGCGGAGTAGGAGGAGGATGAGGATGAGGAGCTTCAGTTAGAGGAGGGGGGAGAGGAGGAGCATTTTTTTTTTTTTAATTTAACTTTTTATTATTTTTATAAATGTTACAAAATCCAGAGAGGTTTTGAACTAACCTCAATGACATTTAACAACTAAATGTAACAGTAGGAAATATAATTAGACAGGTCATTACATATAATAGGCTCCATGAACAGTGACCATTGGGGGTTCACACGGTTCTTTGATAGACGGTCACACATTTAAGATACCTTAGCCTTGAGTTGCAGCATTTCGGGTGTCTGGGTAGAGGAGGAGGATTTTAATGACGGTGATGATGACCAGGAGGAGAAGGAGGAGACACAGCTGGAGGATGAGGATGATGAGACTTTCAGGGACACAGCAGTTTCTCAGAGAGAGCCTGAGATGGAATGAAGTGACCTTTCAGGCACGCTGGGCAGGATGGCGAGTTGTATGCTCACATGATTACGCACTGACAGGCATATCCTAAACATAGGGCAGACTGACAAATACTGGCTGGCGATGCTTCTGGACCCGCGGTATCAATTCAACATGGGGAATTGTTTTCCTCTCCAGGAAAGGGAAGAGAAATTAGTATCATTGCGGGAGAAGCTATGTAGTAACCTGGCCACAGCTTTCAGCCAGCTTGTCTGAGAAGGAGGTCCGGCCGAGTCATCCACCTTCTGCCACAACCTGCAGCAGCCAGTTAAGCCTAATTAGTATGATGCAGGAATTTTTCTGTTCAGGCTCCCAACAGCTTCAGCCAAGTGAGCAGGCCCAGATCACCCGCCTCAATGAGCAGGTTCAGGCGTACCTGCAGTCTGGCTCACAAAGCCTCTTCTCAGACCCCCTGGACTTCTGGGCAGGCAGATTACAACAGTGGCCTGAACTGTTCCACTATACACTAGGGCTTCTTTCCTGCCCAGCTTCAAGGGTCATGTCAGAGAGGGTTTTTAGTGCTGCTGGGGGGGGAGTGACACCCAAAAGGACAAATCTGTCACCGGGCAGTGTTCAAAAAAATACCTTTATAAAAATGAATAAAGGCAGGATTATATCCAAATTTCATACTCCTCTTGCTGATGCTGGTGGTGATTAGATCAGGCCTTGCAGGGCAGAATAGTCTGAATGTCTTCCCACTGTTGCTGTCAGCCGGGCCATAATTTTACAGCCAAATGTCTTGTGTCATGTCATGGGCTGTGCGAACCCGAAGTCTCCAAAACCCTATTTCAAAACCAAACACTGTTGTCTACCTCCGCCTCCGTTTTCTATGCTTAGTAGGAGAGTAGCTGTTGTTAGTTAACGTTACTAATAGTTCTATTTAGTATGTTAAGTTTGTTTTGGAGCCTCAGCCTTTATTCCCCCCCCTCCAAAAAAATAAATAATTTTTTTTACTCTGCCTCTGCCTCTCTTACAAGTTATATTAGCGACATTGTTATACACCACCGCAGTCTGTTGTATTTATTTTACCTAACACTCTATGCTGATATACCCCGTCCCCTACTACTACTGGCCGAGGCAGCCATAAAAAGCTCACATATAATTTTCACTGCATATGTTAAGGTAGAATGTACAGGCTTGTTGCCCAAACAAGCCAGGCCTTTTTATTTTTCTGTCTGTCAATTGTAATCAGTGAACAGGAGTGTGTGTAATGTAGTAATACTTCGGCCGGCAGACACCGCTGTGTTCATTAATATGGGAAAATGGCCGTGGGAAAAAAACTCTGTCTTCTTCACACTATGTCAGGATCAGGAAGGTGTTAAAGGTTTAACAAAACACTGAAAACACAGGTTTTTCAAGAATATTTTAGTACTAAATGAAAACTTATATTTAACAAATAAATAATATAATAAACAAATGAAAGGAACAAAAACATAAGATTACTCCGGCCTTTGCCGATGTCGGGCCATCATGTCCTGCAGCTCTTGCAGCTCCAGCTGCAGGCCACGAATGAGCCGGGAGGCAGCGTGGAGCCTGGACCCAAGGCGCCGTAATCCAGCCTCCACTTCGAAGTCAGTGGGGATGTCTGTAGGGGTGGAAACAGTTATGTACTTAGTTTGCATGATCGAGTTACAGTGGTTGTCCCACAAAAAAAATCTAAACTTTAATGTACTGGAGCGACTTATTCTGTGACATGTATTCTGTACTGACTGAGCCTTTTGTAGTACTTACTGGACACCCATATGGCGTGGTCTTCCCATGGTCCAGGGAAAAACTGCTCCCGGTTGGTTGGAGCTACCAAAGATAAAACATACATTTAGCTCATATTTTGAAGACAGAAGGTCCACCCATTACACTTTTTTTTTACCTACCTTCTACCTCTGGTAGCTGGGCTGGTGGTGTTGGAGGGGCAGGTGGGGTCCTCTCTCGCTGGGGTGGAGGATGGTGAGAGCGGCTCCTCTGTGGTGAAGCAGCTGTCAAAAATCATTAAATAATGGCCTAAGGCTACTTCTATACTAGCGGCAGCCTGCATCCGACAGATGAAGGGTCCTTCCGGATCCGTGCTGCCGCAGGTACACGTGTGAGGCCGGAACTGCGCTCCGGCCCAAATTCACTGTAATCGGGGCATTACAGCTACATATTTTCGCTCCGGCTGCCTCTCAGCAGGGGTTAACGTGCTGCGGCTGGGTCCGCGGCCTGCCCCCGTTACAGTGAATTTGGGCCAGAGCGTGGTTCTGGCCCCACACGTGTACCTGCGGCAGCATGGATCCGGAGGGACCCTTCACCCGCGGGATCCGTGCTGCCGCTAGTGTAGAAGTAGCCTTACATTCAACTCTAATGAACAGTTGTAGCTACATGGGAATAGTTTGGGACTGCAGGATCCCGTTCCTAACCACTAGTGCTCTTACTGCAGCTGTACTCCCACATAGCTTGGATGAAAAATAAATTAAATGTTTTACACTTACTAGAGGCTGCAGGTACTTCAGGGGCCGTTCTGCCTTGACGGTGGTGACGCCGTCATTGATGGTGCTCTGCAACATAAAAACATACACAATTGTTAGATGATGACTTTTTTTAATACTAACACATACTACTATGAAGATATTATGGGTGTGAAAGGGGGGCCATATCATATTTTTTTCTTCTAAAAAGGTATTTATGGCAATAGATAACGTTATCGTCGCAATAACTTTCTTTATATCATTACCATGGTGCGGTAGGAATACTTTGAATATCGACCAGCATGGGCACGTGTTTGAGTCTGTGTATAGGAGGAGGAAGCGCTAACTATGAAGGGGCATATAAGGGTACTTTCTTTCGAACTAGTGCATTTGCCTGACACAAACGGGAGAACGGCCAGCACCATTAACAATAATGACTAGAAGACCTTCACTTAAGTTGTTTGGGTCGAGAGTTAGAGGTGTTGCCTAGCATGAAGCAAAATTACTGCAGCGCATTACGCACGACCACATTGTCCTTCTATACTTTTTTCATTATTGGCAGTGACTGCTGGTATATATACAATACAGTACACTAATTTTTTTACATGTTTTTACTTATCAAATATTTTGTTACTCACTCTGCCGTATGTCTGCGCGGATCTCATTAAGCCGCTCTGGGCATTTGAATTTCAGATCGGGCCATTTCCGCTGGATCTGTCCTGGGGTCCGTATGTTGTGGAAACGATGGCGCAGGCCTTGGATCACCTGCTGGATCACCTCCTTCTTATGCTGGTTTGGATGGCGGTGTGCGCCATCGTAATCCTCTATGTCCATCAGCCTGATCAGGAATTTCAGCTCTTCAGAGCTGAATGATGAGGATCGCCTGGATGCCACTTTCGAATATTCGCTCTGCCTTTGAGGAGTGCGTGCCTGCGTATTACGTAATCACGTAGACAATAGTACGCTGAGGATTCGTACGCTATTTGTACGCTCATGCGTACATCTTCTAAGAAGTTGCGTACATTTTTTAAATGAACGTTCGTTATTAGTGTGCGAATGTTTGCTAATAGCACAATAACGTATATTTTGTACGCAAATACAACGAATCTATTCGTCGAATATACGAATCTTAGGAAAAGTTCGGCGAATGTTCGGCGAATAATTTTGAATATTATAATTGAATGATTTGCTCATCTCTAGATATAATATGTCAAAAGTCCCTTTCCTGTACTCTATTTTCCCTTTTTTCAAAAAATAATCCAATAAAAATTAGAGATAAATATTTTTAAATCTAGTCTTACTTTGTTTCAGCATATATTTCATGTATTTAGAGAGGTTTCCCAACTAAGTATACCTATTTCCTATCCAGAAGAACTGACATAAGAGTACTGTTACAATGTAGTATTTGCTTGCTTTTGAATGTCAGCCATTGCAGTTTGCACCTGCACTTTATTTTATATTGTTTGGAGGTCTAATTTTATTTTATTTTTTAGTAATAACGGGAGTCACTGCCTCAGTTTGAGCCATACATTCCTGCCCATCTGCCTAAGGCTTTTAACTAAAGTAATCTATGACTGGATCCTATAAAAGAGAACAAGATAGAGGCAGCACCTCTGGTGTAATATATGATATATGTGTGATAGAAGCTATGTTGGTGTAGTGGAATTATTGGAATCCTCAGTGAGTCTGAGCTGCATGCTGTGGTTTGGCTCTGTGCTGCTGCTCTTGTCCGGGTGCCGGTGTTCACAGAATGGCGTCAGGGTATATAATGCAGTAAGGAAGAAAAGGGAAAATGGAACTTTTTTTAATATAAAATATATGCAAAAAGCTTCAGATGTCCATATATACTATGTATAACAGTAATGTAATTTGGTATATTTAATGTTTCCCGTGTTTGCATGTGTCTTTGCACATGGAGCAGGGTACTGCTACATGTAATGTTTTCCTATGAGATGAGAGTCCGATGACTGAGAGTCTGAACACTGGTAACCCAAGGATCAAGAAAACAGAGGTCCTAGAGTCCCTTATGAGAATAGAGCAATGTCTTCTACTGTGGAAACACTATACTCAGCAGTCCCACAGAGGTAAGTGAAGAGTTAGACATCAAAATGGACTACCTCTCTTCCATTGTAGGAAACATTTAGGCTACACTGGTTGTCTCAACCATTGTTTAGATTTTGAGTTTATGTGATTGGTCATTGTGCTGATTTTAAGTTGAATATACAGTACTTAACATTTTGTTAGTTAAATGTTTATATTACTCCAGAAACTATAAAAATGATTTCATTAGGAAATACGATTTACTATTATTTATCTGTATTTGTCTTGATAGATTCAGTTCCATACTTTGGAAATTGGTAGCCATAACATTATTCTCAGATACCTTATGCACACTTTGATTAATATAAATGACAGAATTCCATATGCCAATCTCCTTAGGATAACAGAAAATGTTCTAGTCTACACAGACTGTGACCTGACACTGAGAAATTAGTACAGCAGCTCAAAAGCTGTGTCTGCTAGACCCACAAGAAAGTGCATATGGATATTCAGTACCTCCTGGACCACCATGTAAAGACAGCTGACATAACAATCAAAAAATGATGACCCTCATTTATCAAATACTGACATCAGTTTTCTCTACTAAAACAGAATGTAAGTATCATTAGGAAAAAATATAATGAAGAAAATATTTATGAATAAAAAAGGCATTGAACACAAAAACTCTATCAAACTGATAAAAAACAACACTACCATAATAATTTAACAAAATAAAGAAAAAGTTTTTTAATTTCTAATTCCTGTGATAATATGGTCTCCACCCCTCTTCCTTCTTTTTTCTTTAACGAGAACAATATTGTTTCTAAGACAAAGAACTCACAAGAGAGACAAGAAAGTCAAGAGACTAGAGTTGAGGAGCGAAGTGAGGAAAAGAGAGGTGGAAGACAGGAGAACCTAATAAAATCAATGTGATAGGTGGATCAGATGGGATAAGAAAAGAGGAGAGTATGTGAGGAATGTGGAATTGCTTATTTTCTGCTACAAAATGAGCATATTAAGGACTTCCATCACGCTTTGCAAATGTGTATTTGTTAAGATATCATCAAAACATTATGTCTACTGTCAGTTACACAAGTAAAATATATTTGCTGATTAACAACATAAAGAATCTACAATTTTTCTGATCTCTAAACAGAACACTGAGATAAAACAATCAAAAATATTTCAAATATGGATGAGCTTGAGACAACCTTAATACATAACTTTGATTTACTTTCAATAATAGTATTTTAAATCACTTTAATGAGCTGTTTTTTCACTTTAATGAGCTACTTCATTCATCAATCTTAAGCTGCAGGTGTAATAATATATCTTGCCTAGCTTATATGAAGCATTTTATCTCCTGTCAACAAAGACGCTGATTTTTTTCAGTTCTGTTAAATAAACATGACCATAGGACAAGTCATAACTGTGCTGTAAAACTATGGAATGAATTGAAGTGGTATCTTCTGAGAGCAACAAGTTTCATGAAAGTTGGCATTACAATTAAAGCTTTTCTATGATTAATCAATGGTTTACAAGTAGAGATGCACTGCAATCTCAGTATGGCGGTGAACCCCACAGTGGCTTGGTTAGACTAAGATAGCAGCTGAACCACCCAAACATTTAGCCTGACGGTGACTACAGTCCAGTGAACAATTCTGTGGTGTGCGGTACACTAGCCACAGTCAAGAGAATACGTTTTTTCTCTCAGATACATATACTACAGACCATTGAACAATTGTGTGGTGTACGGTACATTAGCCGCAGTCTAGAGAATTTGTGTTTTCTCTCAGATCCATTTAATACAGTCCAGTGAAAAAATCTCTGTTGTGCGGTACACTAGCAGCAGTCTAGAGAATACGTTTTTTCTCTCAGATACATTTAATACAGTTCAGTGAAAAAATGTGTGGTGTGCGGTACACTAGCCGCAGTCTAGAGAATACATTTTGTTTTTTTTAATTATATATTCTACAGTCCAGTGAAAAATTGAGTGGTGTGCGGTACACTAGCTGCAGTCTAGAGAATACGTTTTTGGCCTCAGATAGTAATTCTACAATCTACTGAAAATGGTTTTGGCCTCAGATATTTATTCTACAGTTTAGTGAATACACAAAATGTTGAACCCAAGGGTGAACGGTCGAGGACAAGGACGTGGGCGTCCAAGTGATGTAGGGGGTAGAGGCCTTGGTCCTGGGCAGGGTGACACAGTACCTGCTGATGAGGGAGCAGTGGAACGCCGCAGAGGTTCGCTCCCTAGCTTCATCTCGCAACTTACAGGGTCACGTGGTACAGCACTATTAAAACCACAACAGTGCGAACAGGTGATGACGTGGATAGCGGATAATGTGTCCAGTAATTTATCCACCACCCAGTCTTCCACGCAGTCCACCCATGCTAGCCAAGGGAGTAATAATAATAATAATAATAATAATAATAATATTTATTTATATAGCGCCACCATATTTCGCAGCACTTTACAAAATCATAGGGTTCTTGTACAATACAAAAATGACTGGCTAATAGACAACTGAAACACTAGGAGTGAGGGCCCTGCTCGCAAGAGCTTACAATCTATGAGGAATAGGGGGTGACACATAAGGTAGTTGATTGTGATAAGTAGGATTCGAGCCATAATTGTAGTGAAAGGAGTGGTGCCGGCCGATCTGCTTCGGATTTGGGACTATTAGAGGATCGAGTTCAGGCCAGAGGAGTTAAGGAGGAGCGGTTTAGTTGGGGAAAGGTCATTTTAGGAAGCTTGATAAGCCTGCCTTCCCATACCAGGGAGGATGGAAGCTGCACTATTATCTGGCTTGGGGAAAGCTGGGTGGAGCCGTATTGTCCAAATGAAATGCAGACATACCAGGAAAGATGGAAACTGCACTATTATCTGGCTTGGGGAAAGCTGGGTAGAGCAGTATTGTCCAAATGAAATGCAGACATACCTGTGTGAAGAGAGGAGAGGAACATGTTAGATAACTGCTATGATTAACTGCTAGGCGCTTAGGTAATATGGTGCTTTGGCATAGATGGTGCTTTTTGGCTCGTGCTGACCCCTGCAAGTGGACCTCTGGCTCCTCCAGCTCAACCTCCTTCCCCCCAGCCTGGCCCCCCCATGGAAAATATGGATTCAGATCCGGCATACTCACAGGAACTCTTTTCAGGACCCTTCCCAGAGTCACAAACCACTGTTCAGCAGCAACCGGAGCAGTTGCTCTGTCCCGATGCCCAAAATTTCAAACTTTCGCAGTCTGTGGGTGATGAGAGTGTGCACTTAGTGCAAGTAGTGTGTCAAGAGGTGTCGGATGATGATGATGAGACACGGTTGTCAGACAGTGACGTTGTTGTCAGGGCAGTAAGTCCGAGGGGGGCAGAGTGAGGAATCAGAGGAAGAGCTGGTGGATGATGAGGTGACTGACCCGAGCTGGGTTGGTAAGCCTAGTCAAGACAGTGCTTCTGAGGGGGAGGCAAGTGCAGCACCAGAACAGGTTGGAGGAGGCAGTGGGGTGGCCAGAGGGAGAAGCAGGGCCAGAGCAAGTAGATCAGCAACTGTTTCACGGAGTGAAGCTCCCGTGCCGAGGCCTAGATGTTCGCAAGTCTGGAGGTTCTTTAAAGACAGTGAAGATGACCGACGGACTGTGGTGTGCAACCTGTGCCACACCAGGATCAGCAGGGGAGCCACCACTACCAGCCTAACCACTACCAGCATGCGCAGGCATATGAGTGCTAAACACACGACTCAATGGAACCAAGGAAGTTCACCTCCTTAAGGTCACACCACTGCTCCTTCCCCTGTGTCACATGCTGGCTCTGCGAGTCAACCCCCCGCCCAGGACCCCGGCACGAGCGCCTCCCTCCCTAAAACCACCCCTTCACCTCCACGATCCTCCACACCCTCCACCAATATGTCCCAGTGCAGCTTTCAGCTGTCTTTGCATCAGACATTGGAGCACAAGTACAAAAACAATTCCACCCACCCACATGCACAAGCCCTAAACGTCCACATCTCCAAACTGCTGAGCCTGGAGATGCTGCGCTATAGACTGGTAGAGACTGAGGCTTTCCGCAACCTGATGGCAGTGGCTTTCCCTCGGTACTTGGTCCCCAGCCGCCACTATTTTTCCTGATGTGCCGTCCCAGCCCTACACCAGCACATGTTAGAGAACATCCGTGCCCTGACCAACGCGGTTACTGAGAAGGTCCACCTAACCACGGACACGTGGACAAGTGCTGGCGGGCAGGGACACTATATCTCCCTGACGGCACATTGGGTTAACTTGGTGGAGGCTGGGACCGAGTCTGACCCTGGGGCCACTCATGTACTGCCCACACCGAGGATTGCGGGGCCTACCTCGGTCACTGTTTCTCAGACTTATTATGCCTCTTCCTCCAACCCCTCCTCCTCCTCTCAATTACCATCCGTGAGCACGGCGCCATCAGTGGGTAGCTCTAGGCGCAGCAGCAATGCCGTGGGTAAGCGCCAACAGGCGGTGCTGAAACTGCTGAGCTTAGGTGACAAGAGGCACACTGCCCAAGAGCTGTTACAGGGCATCACAGCGCAGACCGATCTTTGGCTGGCGCCGCTAATCCTCAAACCAGGCATGGTTGTGTGTGACAACGGGCATAACCTGGTGGCGGCTCTGCAACTCGGCAGACTCACATATGTGCCATGCCTGGCCCACGTGTTCAATCTTGTGGTTCAGCGGTTCCTCAAGGCCTACCCCAATTTCTCTGATTTGCTCACCAAGGTGCGACGCATCTGTGCGCATTTCCGCAACTCAACCACAGATGCTGCCACTCTCAGGGCAGTGCAATGGCGCTTACAAATGACAGCTCACCGACTGTTGTGCGACATGCCCAAGCAATGGAATTCCACATTACACATGTTAGCCAGGGTTTACCAGCAGCGCAGAGCGATTGTAGACTGCCAGATGACAACTTCCACGAGAACTGGTAGTCAGGTTAGTCAGCTTCCTCAAGTCTACAATGAGGAGTGGACGTGGATGTCTGATATCTGTCAGGTGTTTAGCAACTTTGAGGAGTCAACACAGATGGTCAACGGTGATGCCATCATTATCAGCGTCGCCATCCCGCTGCTTTGTCTGCTGAAAAACTCACTGCCCAGTATGAAGTCAGAGGCTTTGCGCTTGTCACAGGAGATGGGGGAAGAAGATACGTTGCTTGATAGCCAGAGCCACCTCAGGTCTGTTTCTCAGCACGTATTGGAGGAGGGGGAGGAGGAGAATGAGGAGGAGAATGTTGGCGAGACTGAAGAGGGTACCAATGCTCGTTCCTTCTTATCTGTTGAGCGCGTATGGGCTGAAGAGGAGGAGTTGGAGGAGGAGGAAATGGAGAGTCAGCCTATTGAGGAGAGGGAATTCTTGCGTGTTGGGACTCTGGCGCACATGGCTGACTTCATGTTAGGCTGCCTTTCCTATGACCATCGCGTTAGAAGCATTTTTGACAACACCGATTACTGGGTATTCACCCTCCTGGACCACCGGTAAAAGCAGAACTTTTCCACTCCTGTAGAAGAAAGGAGTATGAGAGTGAATCAATATCAACACGCCGCTAGCGTGTTGTCAGAGCGGGTATTCAGTGCAGCTGGTGGCATCATCACTGATAAGCGTACACGCCTGTCAACTGACAGCGCTGACAGGCTGACGCTTATTAAAATGAATAAAGCCTAGATTTCACCGGAATTCAAATCTCCACCGGGGAAAAGCAGCTCAACATGAAGATTCTTTATGTATCCTCTCCTCCTCATCCTTCTCTTAGCACACAAACACTGAACCAACAGGCAATTTTTCTGAGGGCCAACTGGCACTCTTTACAAACAATGTTTACAGAGGGCCACCTACAGGCCCTCTCTCCAATAAATTTTTTAGGAGCGTCAACTACAGACACTCCAAAACAATTTTACAGGAGGGTCAACTGCAGACACCCAAAAACAATTTTTCAGGAGGGTCAACTGCAGACACTCAAAAACAATTTTTTAGGAGGGTCAACTACAGACACTCAAAAACATTTTTTTCTGGAGGGTCAACTTCAGACACTCCATAACAAATTTTTGGGAGGCTCACTTCCAGCCATTTGACTGCAATCTCAGTCTGACCAAGGCATTGGTGGTGTCACCGCCATGCTGTGTCAGGGTAAATTTTTGGGTGGTTCACCGGCTACCTCAAGTAACTTGGTCAATTGGGGGTGTCACCGCCATGCTGTGTCAGGGTAAAATTTTATGTGCTTCACCTGCTACCTCAGTCTAACTTGGTCACTCTGTTGTCACCGCCATGCTGTGCCAGGCTACATGTCTGAGTGTCTCACCTGCTACCTCAACTAACTTGGTCACTTGTTGGTGTCACTACTAGACTGAGGCTACTGTGCCGCACACTACAGAATTGTTCACTGCACTGTAGTATATATAACTGAGAGAAAAAACGTATTTTCTAGACTGCGGCTACTGTACCGCACACGACAGAATTGTTCACTGCACTGTGGTATATATAACTGAGAGAAAAAACCTAGTCTTTAGACTGTGGCTATTGTACCGCACACCACTCAATGTTTCAATGCACTGTAGTATATATAACTGAGAAAAAAACGTATTTTCTAGACTGCGGCTACTGTACCTCACACGACAGAATTGTTCACTGCACTGTATTATATATAACTGAGAGAAAAAAACATAGTGTTTAGACTGCGGCTATTGTACCGCACACCACTCAATTTTTCACTGCACTGTAGTATATATAACTGAGAGAAAAAACATATTTTCTAGACTGCAGCTACTGTACCACACACAACAGAATTTTTCACTGCACTGTAGTATATATAACTGAGAGTAAAAACATAGTCTTTAGACTGAGGCTATTGTACCGCACACGACAGAATTTTTTACTGCACTGTAGTATATATAACTGAGAGAAAAAACGTATTTTCTAGACTGCGTGTACTGTACCGCAGACGACAGAATTTTTCACTGCACTGTAGTATATATAACTGAGAGAAAAAAGGTAGTCTTTAGACTCCGGCTATTGTACCGCACACCACTCAATTTTTCACTGCACTGTAGTATATATAACTGAGAGAAAAAACATATTTTCTAGACTGCGGCTACTGTACCGCACACGACAGAATTGTTCACTGCACTGTAGTATATATAACTGAGAGAAAAACCTAGTCTTTAGACTGAGGCTATTGTACCGCACACCACTCAATTTATCACTGCACTGTAGTATATATAACTGAGAGAAAAAACATATTTTCTAGACTGCGGCTACTGTACCGCACACGACAGAATTGTTCACTGCACTGTAGTATACAGTGGAGGAAATAAGTATTTGATCCCCCACTGACTTTAAAAGTTTTAATACTAAAAAATAAATGAAACGTCTCATAATTTTATGCCAGCTTTATTTTAACAGTGCCACATAGAATATCAAAAGAAAAACAGAGAAAATTACATGAAATGAGAAATAAAAAATAATTTGCATTTCTTTGAGGGAAATAAGTATTTGATCCCCTAGTAAAACCATGACTAATGTTGGCTCCCACAGACCACTGACACACCCTAATCACAGTGAAGTCGTTACCTGAATGAGAGACACCTGTCCCAAATTGTCACCTGTATAAAAGGCCACCTGCCAACAGTCTCAGTGACACTCCAACATCTCCACCATGGGCAAGACTAAAGAGCTGTCTAAAGATGTCAGGGAGAAAATTGTTGACCTACACAAGGCTGGAATGGACTACAAAGCCATAAGTAAGAAGCTGGATGAGAAGGTGACAACTGTTGGTGCAATTATTTGGAAGTGGAAGAAGTACATTACTGTCAATCGACCCAGGCCTGGAGCTCTATGCAAGATATCACCTCGTGGAGTCTCATTGATCATGAGAAAGGCTAAAAATCAGCCAAGAGCTACACGGGAGGAGCTGAGTAATGATCTCAAGGCAGCTGGGACCACAGTCTCTAAAAAAACCATTGGTAATACACTGAGAAGTAATGGTTTAAAATCCTGCAGTGCACGCAAAGTTCCTCTGCTCAAGACGGCTCACATCCAGGCCCGCCTCAAGTTTGCCAATGAAGATATTAATGACTCCGAGAGAGACTGGGAGAAGGTGCTGTGGTCAGATGAGACCAAAATTGAGCTCTTTGGCCTCAACTCAACTCGACGTGTTTGGAGGTAGAAAAATACAGAATATGACCCTAAGAATACCATCCCCACCGTCAAGCATGGTGGTGGAAGTATTATGTTTTGGGGGTGTTTTTCTTCTAAGGGCACAGGCCAACTTCACCGCATTGACGGGAAGATGAACGGGGCCATGTATCGCAAAATCCTGGGTGACAACCTCCTTGCCTCCGCCAGGGCACTGAAAATGGGTCATGGATGAGTCTTTCAGCACGACAGCGACCCAAAACATAGAGCCAAGGAAACAAAGGAGTGGCTCCATAAGAAGCATATCAAGGTCATGGAATGGCCTAGCCAGTCTCCTGACCTCAATCCCATCGAAAATCTATGGAGAGAGCTGAAGCTTCGCGTTTCCAAATGCATGCCTAAAAACCTTAAGTATATGGAGATGATTTGCAGAGAGGAGTGGGCCAAAATTACTCCTGAAGTGTGTGCAAACCTTATAAAAAACTAGAAGAAACGTCTGACTGCTGTGCTTGCCAATAAGGGTTTTGCCACCAAGTATTAAATGATGTTTTCCTAGGGGATCAAATACTTATTTCCCTCAAAGAAATGAAAATTATTTTTTATTTCTCATTTCATGTAATTTTCTCCATTTTTCTTTTGATATTCTATGTGGCACTGTTAAAATAAAGCTGGCATAAAATTATGAGACGTTTCATTTATTTTTTAGTATTAAAACTTTAAAAGTCAGTGGGGGATCAAATACTTATTTCCTCCACTGTATATAACTGAGAGAAAAAACGTACTCTTTAGACTGCGGCTACTGCACAGCACACTACAGAATTGTTCACTGCACTGTAGTATATATAACTGAGAGAAAAAACGTACTCTTTAAACTGCGGCTACTGTACAGCACACTACAGAATTTTTCACTGCACTGTAGTATATATAACTGAGAGAAAAAACGTATTCCCTAGACTGCACTACAGATCCCAGCAAGCCAAGGTATAGCAGTAGCAAAAATGAGTACTGAGAGGACTTTGGGCAATTTCTTTGGGGTCTGTGTGGACCACGTGCTGTCCCTTTTCTGCCAACAGTCGTTGTGCACAGTGTGCAGCCAAGATGGTGGTAGCTGCACTACAAGTCCCAGCCAGCAGCCAGGAGGAGACAAAAAAAGGTGCTTGTAGCCCTTAAAAGGGCTGTTGGGTTCTTTGAGGATGATTCCTGCCTAACCAAAATCTAAATTGAGGCCATAACACTCTCCCTGACAGACAGCAGCTCTGTCCCTAATCTCATCCAGGCGGCATCTGAGGCGAGCAGCGCTGGACCAGATTCTTATATTCTCAGGTCATCTGATCTGGCCAGCGTATCCCTGCTATCGACTTGTAGGGGTTCCACGTGATGCTAGGAGTTACCAAAGACTCTCCTGCATGTTGATTGGCTGAGAAAAAGGCGCCTAACATGCAGGAAGAGGAAGATGCCATTTCCTCGAGTATCGCGAGATGCCCGTCCGAGTATCGAGCATGTACGAATACCCTGATGCTCGAACGAGCACCAAGCTCGGACAAGCATGTTCGCTCATCTCTATTTACAAGCAAATAGCATGCAAATTTTTCTTAGATGTTCATAGGATGAAAGAGCATTTAAATTGCATTTGGACTAAAGTAATTGGAGAGATAAATAGAACTGAATATTATATAAAAAGTGATATTTACCTTTATTGGCATGGTATGTATGAAGGGAAAAAACAAACAGAAAAAAGTGCCTTATGTGTGATATCGCCAGGAGGTTTTAGGATAAATAATAGAGGGTCTGCTTACTAGATACTGTTGTGATGAGTCACAACAGCTACATGTACCTTGCTGGTATTTTCCCCACCAGCGATAGGGATTGCTGTACTGCTGCCTTGGCTCCTTCCTTAACCCTCCAGGGGTATATGGACAATACGAAGTTGAAATCAAACAATATTTGGAGACCACAGTTACGGCGCTGCCAGCATGAAGTGGAGTAGATAGAATGTAAAATCCTCTTTATTCTTTGTCTGAGCGTTTCAAGGGCGAACAGCCCTCTTCCTCAGGACAATTATAACAATATAAATCACACATTGCACTTGCAAACATTTTATACAGAATTCTGGCACGCTAATGTTGGAGGGGGTGGAGCAGTGCAGGAGCAAGGCGGGCTTCTGCATAATAAGCTAAACTTATATGTTGTATATAGGGGAATCCATTATATGGTGGATTGCACATATATTGTAAACAGAACAATGCACAGAGTATTATTGTCCATATGTATAAGTTATATTGTTTATATGTATATATAACTTCTAAGTGTTCATGTTTCAGTGACGCGCCAGTGCCGGGTCCCATTCTCCCGGAATCGCGCTTGCTACTTTGTATGCGCAAGTGCAATGTGTGATTTATATTGTTATAATTGTCCTGAGTAAGAGGGCTGTTCGCCCTTGAAACGCGTAGACAAAGAATAAAGAGGATTTTACATTCTATCTACTCCACTTCATGCTGGCAGCGCCCTAACTGTGGTCTCCAAATATTGTTTGATTTCAACTTCTTTATTGGCATGCTGTAACTTCTTTTCAAACAATGTTTCGATATTTCTGTTATTAGGTTGATTTTCCAAAAAATTAGAAAGATTCAGGCTGGGTTTCCACATTCATTTTTTATTATGTAGGTTTTAAAGTCAGAAATGGACAAAGCATGAACAAAGCACACATATGAAGAAAAGACTGTCTTCTCTTTTTGAATCCAATTCTTGTTTTGGCTTCAAAAATTGCATTCAAAGACTCAGCCTAAATAGTGTCTAAAAGAGTTCCATTATGTCATAAAAATCTGATTGAAGTGAAGAACGGCATTGTAATGAAATGTACACAATAGTACTGCATTAAATGACCAATCCCAAAGAGAAGAGACATACACCCAAAAGTACTATGCCAATAAAAATACAATCTTTATTATAAGCCTTAAAAAGCATACATACTGCTTAGAGATGAGCGAGTACTAAAATGCTCTGGTGCTCGTTATTCGAGACAAACTTTTCCCGATGCTCGGGTGCTCGTTTCGAGTAACGAACCCCATTGAAGTCAATGGAAGACTCGAGCATTTTTTGCAGGGGACCAAGGCACTGCCTAGGGAAGGCTGGGTGAAAACCTGGAAACCTCAGAAAATGATGGAAACACCACGGAAATGGACAGGAAACAGCAGGGGCAGCATGCATGGATGCCTCTGAGGCTGCCTAATCCCACCATTACCCCAAATTCTCGGGCAACAGCCTGGTGGTGACCCTAAAGGGAATTGTGCTCACCCAGACCAAGAAGGGCGAGGCACATGCCCATCACGTGTTAGGGAAGCACCCAACTAGGTGCAACGAAGGTCCATCACCCATGCCCATGCTGGCACTGCTGTCCTATCCCCCGCCCCACGACGCAGGCATACGCCTGACACAGCATGGTGGTTACACCAACAAGTGAACATATTACATGAGGTAGCAGGTGAGCCACCCACAAATTTACCCTGACGCAGCATGGCGGTGACAACAGAGTGACCGAGTTAGACTGAGGTAGCAGTCGAAGAAGAAATAAAATTAAGCGTGAACCTGTATGGCGGTGACAACAGAGTGACCAAGTTAGAGTGAGGTAGCAGGCGAAACACCAAAAACACCGCTGAACTATGAGATTGAACACGTGGGCCAGGCATGGCGCATGTGTGAGTTTGCCGAGTTGCAGAGCCACCAACAGGTTACGCCCATTGTCACACACAACCATGCCTGGTTTGAGGTTCAGCGGTGCCAGCCACAGATCGGTCTGTGCCGTGATGCCCTGTAACAGCTCTTGGGCGGTGTGCTTTTTGTCACCTAAGCTCAGCAGTTTGAGCACCGCCTGCTGGCGCTTACCCGCGGCACTGCTGCTGCGCCTAGAGCTACCGACTGAAGGCAACGTGTTCACGGATGGTAACTGAGAGTAGGAGGAGGAGGAGGGGTTGGAGGAAGAGGCATAATAAGCCTGAGAAACCGTGACCGAGGTAGGCCCCGCAATCCTCGGTGTGGGCAGTACATGAGCGGCCCCAGGGTCAGACTCGTTCAGAGTGCCCGAGTTACACTGCGGGAGCAGGCGAAGCACATAAAAATTTAGCGTGGCGATGTATGGCTGTGACTACAGAGTGACCGAGTTACACTGCGGTAGCAGGCGAAGCACATAAAAATTTAGCGTGACCATGTATGGCTGTGACAACAGAGTGACTGAGTTACACTGCGGGAGCAGGCGAAGCACATTAAAATTTAGCGTGGCCCTGTATGGCTGTGACTACAGAGTGACGGAGATACACTGCGGGAGCAGGCAAAGCACAGTAAAATTTAGAGTGGCCCTGTATGGCTATGACAACAGAGTGACCGAGTTACACTGCGGGTGCAGGCGAAGCACATAAAAATTTATCATGGCCCTGTATGGCTGTGACTACAGAGTGACCGAGATACACTGCGGGAGCAGGCGAAGCACATTAAAATTTAGCGTGGCCCTGTATGGCTGTGACTACAGAGTGACCGAGTTACACTGCGGGAGCAGGCGAAGCACATTGAAATTTAGTGTGGCCCTGTATGGCTGTGACTACAGAGTGACCGAGTGACACTGCGGGAGCAGGCGAAGCACATAAAAATTTATCGTGGCCCTGTATGACTGTGACTACAGAGTGACCGAGTTACACTGCGGGAGCAGGCAAAGCACATAAAGACTTTAGCGTGACCCTGTATGGCGGCGGTGACAACAGAGTGATCCAGTTAGACTGAGGTAGCAGGTGAACCACCCAAAAATTTAGACTGACACACCATGGCGGTGAAACCACCAATGCCTTTGTCCGACTGAGATTGCAGTCAAATGGCTGTAGGTGAGCCTCCCAAAAATGGTTTTTGGAGTGTCTGAAGTCTGTAGTTGACGATCCTGAAAAATTGTTTTAGAGTGTCTGTAGTTGACGCTCCGGAAAAATTGTTTTAAAAGAGTGCCAGTTGGCCCTCTAAAAAATTCCCTTTTGGGTTTTGGTTTGGCAATGAAGAGAAGGAGGAGGAGGAGTAGAGGAGAGGAATCGGATACAT
>ONZH01027658.1:0-36416 GCA_900303285.1 Rhinella marina
ACCTTCTGGTGGACTCCTCAAAGATACGCAGTACATCGCAATGTCTGCATCCATGGCCATCGTGGTTGCAAACTGAGGGATGAGTTGGAGGCACGCGTGGATTCATAATCTGGTACTCCATCAATGCTCTCTGCTGCTCACACACCCTGGCCAACATGGAATAGGTGGAATTCCAGCAAGTCGGCAGGTCGCACAACAGCCGATGTTCAGGCAAATGGAGGCGTTGCTGGAGTTTTTTAAGCTAGCAGCAGCTACAGTTGACTTCCGAAAGTGAGCGCACAAGCGCGCACTTTCACCAGTAGCTCTGCCAGGTTGGGGTAAAGTCTTTAGAAATTTTTGGACTACCAGATTAAAAACGTGGGCCAGCATGTACGTGATCGAGTTCGGCAGCTCCAGAGCCGCCACAGGTTACGGCCGTTATCGCACACGACCATGCCTGGTCCTAGCTGCAGCGGCGACAGCCACATCTCCGTCTGCTGCAATATGGCGTCCCTCACCTCTGGGGCGCTGTGCTTCCTGTCGCCCAAGCTGATGAGCTTAAGCACCGCCTGCTGACGTCTCCCCGCGCCAGTGCTGCAACGCTTCCAGCTAGCGGCTGAGGGCGATGTTAAGGCAGGAGGAGGAGGAGGAGGAGGGGGGGTTTATCAGAACCCATGCTGGCAATCTTGGGCGGGGGTGGTAGGTAGGCCGTCTCTGTTTGCGACCCCGTCCCCGCTTCCACTACATTCACCCAGTGTGCCGTCAAAGAGATGTAGCGTCCCTGGCCGCAAGCGCTTGTCCACGAGTCGGTGGTCAAGTGGACCTTTGCGCTGACTGCGTACCTCAGGGCCCGCCTGATGTTACGCGACACGTGCTGGTGCAGGGCGGGGACGGCACTCCGGGAAAAGTAGTGGCGGCTAGGGACGGAATAGCGAGGTGCGGCAGCCGCCATCAGGTCGCGGAAGGCCTGCGTCTCCACAAGCCTAAACGGCAACATCTCCAGGGCCAGCAGTTTGGAGATGTGGCAGTTTAAGGCTTGGGCTTGGGGGTGACTCGAGGCGTACTTCCGCCTGCGGTCGAACGCCTGCGAGATGGACAGTTGATGGGACGAGGAGTGTGAAGGTGCAGGCGAAGAGGCGGGGGAAGGGGAGGCTGAAGGAGAAGGCCCCAAAGTAGCCGAGGCAGAGGCAGATGTGGAGGTGTCCTGGCTGGAGGTCTGGACCGCAGTGGCAGCACACAACAAAGGGGAAGAGGCAGTGGCAGCAGGACCGGGCGCAGGTTGTATTGCGTTTGCTCTCTCCCACTCAGCCCAGTGCTTGACTTCCAAGTGACGCCGCATGCCTGAGGTGGTCAGATTGCTCTTCTCAGAGCCCCTACTCAGTTTTGAGTGGCAGAGTGTGCAAACCGCGCTCAGTTTGTCATCCGCACAAACATTAAAAAATCTCCACACCACAGAAGTACGAGGCCTCGATGGGGGAGCTTCGCGCGACTGCCCGCTGCCGGGAACAGCTTCGGCCGTGCTGGCTGTGGCCTCACTACTCTGTCTGGACTGTCCTCTGCCTCTGGACATCCCTCTGCCTGTGGACATCCCTCTGCCTCTGGACATCCCTCTGCCTCTGGACATCCCTCTGCCTCTGGACATCCCTCTGCCTGTGGACATCCCTCTGCCTCTTGCTGCCTTTTTCGGTGCTGCGCAGACCACCACCTCTCCACTGCTTTCCCCGCTGGACATCACCCCTGGCCAAGTGGGGTCGGTCATTTCGTCATCCACCACCTCCTCTTCCTCACTCTGCTCCTCCTCCTGCCCACTGGACATTCCAACAGCCTCCCTTGATGGCAACTGCGTCTCATCATCATCATCGCTCATGATAACAGATGCTGGTTCAGGGTCCACATCAGCAGGAGATGGCGAAAACTCAAGTGTTTGGGCATCACTACAAACAAATTCCTCTGCTAGCTCCTGGGATTCTTCCGGCACATCTGAAAAAGGACCCGAAAAGAGCTCCTGGGAGGGGTCAAGGGTGGGATGACTCTGTTGGCCAGGTGTGGAGGAAGGAGGGTCAGAGTGAGACTGTGTGGATGACTGGCTGGTGGACAACTGTGTGGAAGCGCTATCGGCTATCCATTGCACCACCTGTTCAACCTGCTCAGGCCTCAACAGCGGTGTAACTCGCCCCCTGCTTAACTGTCCCATAAAGGCAGGGATTCTGGATAAGTGGGATCCTGGCTGACCCTCACCAGCACGCATTGTATCCCCACTGGCTTCAACAAGGCCACCAACAGCATTTCCGCGCCCCCGTCCTCGTCCACGTCCGATTCCGCTAGCCCCCCTCCGCATTTTATTTTTTTTTTGTTGCAAATACAATATTTGGGTATATAATTAGGTATGTGAAATAATTTAGCAAGAGAACGCACAGTACAGTGGCCAATTAAAGGCCTAGATATTGTATATTTCAAGGTACACAGCCGTGTAGTAACTGAACAGACGGTGGGTATTTACACCAGGTATGTGAAATAATTTAGCAAGAGAACGCACAGTACAGTGGCCAATTAAAAGGCCTAGATATTGTATATTTCAAGGTACACAGCCGTGTAGTAACTGAACAGACGGTGGGTATTTACACCAGGTTTTGAAATAATTTAGCAAGAGAACGCACAGTACAGTGGCCAATTAAATGGCCTAGATATTGTATATTTCAAGGTACACAGCCGTGTAGTAACTGAACAGACGGTGGGTATTTACACCAGGTATGTGAAATAATTTAGCAAGAGAACGCACAGTACAGTGGCCTATTAAATGGCCTAGATATTGTATATTTCAAGGTACACAGCCGTGTAGTAACTGAACAGACGGTGGGTATTTACACCAGGTATGTGAAATAATTTAGCAAGAGAACGCACAGTACAGTGGCCAATTAAATGGCCTAGATATTGTATATTTCAAGGTACACAGCCGTGTAGTAACTGAACAGACGGTGGGTATTTACACCAGGTATGTGAAATAATTTAGCAAGAGAACGCACAGTACAGTGGCCATTAAAAGGCCTAGATATTGTATATTTCAAGGTACACAGCCGTGTAGTAACTGAACAGACGGTGGGTATTTACACCAGGTATGTGAAATAATTTAGCAAGAGAACGCACAGTACAGTGGCCAATTAAAGGCCTAGATATTGTATATTTCAAGGTACACAGCCGTGTACTAACTGAACAGACGGTGGGTATTTACACCAGGTTTTGAAAATAATTTAGCAAGAGAACGCACAGTACAGTGGCCAATTAAATGGCCTAGATATTGTATATTTCAAGGTACACAGCCGTGTAGTAACTGAACAGACGGTGGGTATTTACACCAGGTATGTGAAATAATTTAGCAAGAGAACGCACAGTACAGTGGCCAATTAAATGGCCTAGATATTGTATATTTCAAGGTACACAGCCGTGTAGTAACTGAACAGACGGTGGGTATTTACACCAGGTATGTGAAATAATTTAGCAAGAGAACGCACAGTACAGTGGCCTATTAAATGGCCTAGATATTGTATATTTCAAGGTACACAGCCGTGTACTAACTGAACAGACGGTGGGTATTTACACCAGGTATGTGAAATAATTTAGCAAGAGAACGCACAGTACAGTGGCCAATTAAATGGCCTAGATATTGTATATTTCAAGGTACACAGCCGTGTAGTAACTGAACAGACGGTGGGTATTTACACCAGGTATGTGAAATAATTTAGCAAGAGAACGCACAGTACAGTGGCCAATTAAATGGCCTAGATATTGTATATTTCAAGGTACACAGCCGTGTAGTAACTGAACAGACGGCGGGTATTTACACCAGGTATGTGAAATAATTTAGCAAGAGAACGCACAGTACAGTGGCCTATTAAAAGGCCTAGATATTGTATATTTCAAGGTACACAGCCGTGTAGTAACTGAACAGACGGTGGGTATTTACACCAGGTATGTGAAATAATTTAGCAAGAGAACGCACAGTACAGTGGCCAATTAAAAGGCCTAGATATTGTATATTTCAAGGTACACAGCCGTGTACTAACTGAACAGACGGTGGGTATTTACACCAGGTTTGTGAAATAATTTAGCAAGAGAACGCACAGTACAGTGGCCAATTAAATGGCCTAGATATTGTATATTTCAAGGTACACAGCCGTGTAGTAACTGAACAGACGGTGGGTATTTACACCAGGTATGTGAAATAATTTAGCAAGAGAACGCACAGTACAGTGGCCAATTAAATGGCCTAGATATTGTATATTTCAAGGTACACAGCCGTGTAGTAACTGAACAGACGGTGGGTATTTACACCAGGTATGTGAAATAATTTAGCAAGAGAACGCACAGTACAGTGGCCTATTAAATGGCCTAGATATTGTATATTTCAAGGTACACAGCCGTGTAGTAACTGAACAGACGGTGGGTATTTACACCAGGTATGTGAAATAATTTAGCAAGAGAACGCACAGTACAGTGGCCAATTAAATGGCCTAGATATTGTATATTTCAAGGTACACAGCCGTGTAGTAACTGAACAGACGGTGGGTATTTACACCAGGTATGTGAAATAATTTAGCAAGAGAACGCACAGTACAGTGGCCAATTAAATGGCCTAGATATTGTATATTTCAAGGTACACAGCCGTGTAGTAACTGAACAGACGGTGGGTATTTACACCAGGTATGTGAAATAATTTAGCAAGAGAACGCACAGTACAGTGGCCTATTAAAAGGCCTAGATATTGTATATTTCAAGGTACACAGCCGTGTAGTAACTGAACAGACGGTGGGTATTTACACCAGGTATGTGAAATAATTTAGCAAGAGAACGCACAGTACAGTGGCCAATTAAATGGCCTAGATATTGTATATTTCAAGGTACACAGCCGTGTACTAACTGAACAGACGGTGGGTATTTACACCTGGTATACAAAAAGGGTATTGCAGGCACACAGAACCCAGAACACTAGAGCCAAATAAACTGTATTTAAAAAAATAAAATAAAATTCACAGCCGTATACTGCCAGATCAGATGGTGCATATACACACTAGTTATATAACAGGGTTTTTCAGCCAAAAAGAACGCTGAACAGTAGTGCCAAATATAGTTTGGTATGTAGCAGAGCACCTAATACACCACTAATGCCTCTCTCTGTCCCTACTCCAGCAGCTATCCCTGAATACGGCAGCCGTTCTCTGTAAAGTGTATCTTGTAGTAAAGCTATCACTGTAGTGCACTATAGTAGCCCTGATAAGGGCTTTTAATCACGCTCCTGCCTGTCCAACTGCTAAAACCTGTCTGTCCCTTCTCCAGCCTCTGTCCCTGACTAAGTTCACGCAGCATATGCGTACGAGCAGGAAGAGCTGAGTTTTTAATATTCGAGGTCACATGGTTTTTCCAGCCAATCCATGTAGACGCTGTTTTCGCGCTGCCAGCGTGCTCAGCGTGCCTGTCATACCCCCCCTGCATGTTGATTGGTGGAAAAAGAGCGCCAGGGAAGGTGGGAGGGGAAACGAATTCTAAGTGCGCCATCGCCGTTATACTCGATTGAAATCGAGTATGCCGAATAGCGTAGTATTCGATCGAATACCGGCTCGATCGAACACTACTCGCTCATCTCTAATGATAACCTTTAATGCATAACAGGCCTGAGTCATCCTGGCACCCTTTTAGCAATGAATTAGGGTATGTGTGTGTATGTATATATATATATATACTAGCAGAAAGACCCAGCTTCGCCTGGGTATATTTCATCTATTTATTTAATGTTTCTGTGTGTCGTTGCAGAGAGAAAGTCAATGCAGCTGACAGAAATTGATTTTTACCTTCATTTTTTCAATCCCTATTGGCTGCGGAGTGGGAGGGGGTGTGGTTTAATGGGACACGGGGCGGGTGGTGGTTAAGTCCTTCATTTCAGGGTGGCCTGAATTATAGGTTAATGCCATGGTAATTTGAGGAAACACAATGGGTAGCAGTGGAAGAAAACATTGCTTTGCGCGGGTATATTTAATCTATTTCATTTAATGTTTCTGTGTGTCGTTGCAGAGAGAAAGTCATCCTCCCTCCCATCCCTGCAGCTGACAGATGTTGATTTTTACCTTCAATTGTTCAATCTCCATTGGCTGCGGAGTGGGAGGGGTCATGGCCTGACTGAGTCGGGGGCGTGACGTTGCAAGACCTGGGCGGGGTTTTAAGTCCTTCTTTTGATGGTGGCCAGAATTACAGGTCGATGCCATGGTAATTTATGAGGACACGCCATGGGTAACAGTGGAAGAAAACATTGCTTTGCACGGGTATATTTAATCTATTTCATTTAATGTTTCTGTATGTTGTTGCACAAAGAAATCCAACTTCCTTCCCACCCCTGCAGCTGACAGAAGTTGATTTTTACCTTCATTTCTTCAATCCCCGTTGGCTGCGGAGTGGGAGGGAGCATGGCCTGACAGAGTCGGAGCGTGGTTTCGCGAGATCTGGGGCGGGGGTCAGAGTGACATGAATTACAGGTCGATGAAATGGTAATTTATGGGGACCCGCAATGGGTAGCAGTGGAAAAAAAACATCTTTTATTAGTACTGAATGGTCGTAGTCTAAAATTAGTCAATTTCATCTACGATTTTTGTGTGTCGTTGCAGAGAGAAATTCACCCTCCCACCCCTGCAGCTGATTTTTTTCAATCCCCGTTGCCTGCGGAGTGGGAGGGGGCGTGGCCTGGCAGAGTTGGGGGTGTGGATTATCAAGATGCTTCGAACGGTTGTAGTCTGAAATTAGTCTATTTCATCTAAAATTTTGTGCGTCATTGCAGAGAGAAATTCACCCTCCCACCCCTGCAGCTGACAGAAGTTTATTTTTCCCTTCATTCTTTCAATCCCTGTTGGCTGCAGAGTGGGAGGGGGCATGACCTGACAGAGTTGGGGGTGTGGCTTAGCAAAGCGCTTCGCATAGGTGATTTAATCTATTTCATTTAATGTTTCTGTGTGTCGTTGCAGAATGGCTGCAGAGTGGCAGGGGGCGTGGTCTGACAGAGTTGGGGGCGTGACTTAGCAAGACGATTCGAACAGTTGTAGTCTATAATTAGTCTATTTTATCTAAAATTTTTGTGTGTCATTGCAGAGAGAAATTCACCCCTGTAGCAAACAGAAGTTTATTTTTATCTTTATTTTTTCAATCCCCGTTGGCTGCGGAGTGGGAGGGGGCGTAACCTGACAGAGTCGGGGGCGTGGATTAGCAAGACGCTTCACATGGGTGTATTTAATCTATTTTATTTAATGTTTCTGTGTGTTGTTGCAGAAAGAAAGTCAACCTCCCACCCATCCCTGCAGCTGACAGAAGTTGATTTTTACCTTTATTTTTTCAATCCCTGTTGGCTGCGGAGTGGGAGGGGGCGTGGCCTTACAGAGTCGGGGCGTGGCTTAGCAAAGCGCTTCGCATAGGTGCATTTAATCTATTTCATTTAATGTTTCTGTGTGTCGTTGCAGAATGACTGCGGAGTGAGAGGGGGCGTGGCCTGACAGAGACGGGACGTGGCTTAGCAAAAGGCTTTGAACGGTTGTAGTCTATAATTAGTCTATTTCATCTAAAATTTTTGTGTGTCGTTGCAGAGAGAAATTCACCCTCCCACCCCTGCAGCAAACAGAAGTTTATTTTTACCTTCATTTTTTAAATTCCCATTGGCTGCGGAGTGGGAGGGGGTGTGACCTGACAGAGTCGGGGGCGTGGATTAGCAAGACGCTTCGCATGGGTGTATTTAATCTATTTTATTTAATGTTTCTGTGTGTTGTTGCAGAAAGAAAGTCAACCTCCCACCCATCCCTGCAGCTGACAGAAGTTGATTTTTACCTTTATTTTTTCAATCTCTGTTGGCTGCGGAGTGAAAGGGGGTGTGGCCTCACAGAGTTGGGGGTGTGGCTTAGTGAGAACTGGGGCGGAGGTTTTAAGTACTTCTTTTAGGGTGGCCTGAATTAAAGGTCAATACCATGCTTATTTATGAGCCCACGCAATAGGCAGCAGTGGAGGAAAACATCTTTTATTACTACTGAACTGTAGTAATAGAAAAACACATAAGTTATATTTATGGTAACCGGAATACCTTTAACAGTGTCAGTGAATAGAAATGGATGAGATCCTCAGCTGCTGATAATTACTTGGTTGTTATGGAAACCTGCCCTCCCCGTGTGTGCCTCTGCAGAGAATGGCAGTTGGAGTTTAAAACCAAAGTTCCCAGTTGTAATGTTGGCTAATGGAGATCATATTTTGGGAATATCTCAGGAACGGTATGTCCTAGAGAGATGAGACCTGGTCTAAAACCTTCCCGGACACCTGATGTACCTGTGTGCCGAATTTGGTGAAAATCGGTCCAGTAGTTTGGTCGCGCATAGAGAACAGACAGACAGACAGACAGACAGACAGAAACTCATTTTTATATTATTAAGAGATATATATATATAGTAACTGCTTTGTACTGCCGGTCCATTATTTGAAAAAGGAGTTGTACCGTGAAATGGGCTATTGGAATTGTATTATTTTTAGGTTTTTATGTTTCCACTGATGTACTTTTTATCTAAATAAAGTAACATACGTAGCAACATAGTTTGTTAGGCTGAAAAAAAGGCCTCCATCTATCCATCCAGTTCAGCCTTTTATCCTGCAAGTTGAGAAAGGTAAAAAACTTCTGTGAGGTAGAAACCAATTTTCCTCATTTAAGGGGAATTTTTTTTTCCCCAACTCCAATCAGGCAATCAGAATAACTCCCTGGATCAACCACCCATCTCTAAGCAGATAGGAAAACCAAAGTCATTCACCAAAGTCTCGCGCAACTTCAAGTGAGACATAGTTTTCCTCCATGGTGGCAATACATTTTAATGATGTGACGAAACAGCATTTCAAAGAGAGTTTTTGAACAAATCGATTTTGGATCTATGCTTTGGATACAAAGCTTGATTCATTCAAGCCTATTGATGACCTATGACAGGCATCCCCAAACTGCGGCCCTCCAGATGTTGCAAAACTACAACTCCCAGCATGCCCGGACGGCCTACAGCTATCAGCCTACAGCAGGGCATGGTGGAAGTTGTAGTTTTACAACAGCTGGAGGGCCACAGTTTGGGGATGCCTGACCTATGATGACTGTTTTTATTGATGACCTATAATGTTGACAAACTCTTTAATTTTCACCCAATACGTATGGTTAATAAAGCAATGTTTATTTAACTCCTATGAACTGAGGTTGATTGATAAACCTGTTCTGCTATTCTACATTCCTTCAAGTGACGTGACCCTAATAGACAACTCACTGTGTGGATCTGTATCATTGTGCCCAGATATTATCAATGCTTGTTCCGAGACATACGTACTTTCCAAATGTATTTTCTGTCACAAAGCAAGGTGGCATTATTTCCAGATGATGTTAAAACAAGTTATTTCTGAGCAAGATATTGATCCGCAATACAAACCAGCTTTCCATACTTTCTCTAACAATTAAGAGAATTTGAGCTGAACGTTATGTAAAAAAAACCCCTGCAAACTATGACTTTCTAGGTAAATTTCATATAATATATAATATTAAGGAACCATCAAACCCAACAAGCCATATATAGCAGTAGAAATTTGATAAATAGATAAGGTTATCAAACACTATATGATGTTGAACACAGGTAAGACATAGAAAAAGTAAAAATTCAATAGGTGCATAGGCACAGTGTGCATATGGTTTATTGAAATGCAGAAGTGGATGGTTCGTATGCATTAAAAGTATTTTTTACCAGAATAAATCAATGGATTGCTAAGTGTAAATTGGCCCTACAAGGCATTGTAGCTGTTTTACCAGTAAATTTCCTGGTGACAAACTCCCTTTAAACTATTCATATCAACTGTTAGTAGGGGTGTGGTTGTAATATGGGTAAACACTAGAGTACCGTATTTTTTGCCCTATAAGACGAAGTTTTCCCCCAAAAAGTGGGGGGGGGGGGAAATGTCCCTGTGCCTTATGGGGCGAATACTAATGAGCGCTTCCATTATGAAAGTGCGGGTGGTAAGGAGCGGCGGCCTCCAGGACCAGTTGAGGTTAGTGGTTTATTTATTTTATAACCTCTGAGGCTGGGGGCTGATAAGATAGGCAATGGGGGCTGACAAGAGAAGCAATGGGGCTCTTATCTGAGATCTGATTGGGGGTCTGAGCTGAGGTCTGATTGAGGTCTTATTAACATTGGGGGTCTGATTGGGGCTGTCAGCTGAGGTCTCAATAACATTGGGAGTCTGATTGCTGGTCTGACCTGGGGTCTAATGAAAAATTTTTTCTTATTGTCCTCCTGTAAAACCTAGGTGCGTCTTATGGGCCAGTGCGTCTTATAGGGTGAAAAATACAGTACCTTAGGTAACAGTAATAGAAAAAAAACAGAGATCACCTACTTGAAAGACCTTTAGCGATGTCATGAAATAAAAAGAATGAAACAGTAGGGACCTATCCTGTGTTCTGTGGTATAGAGGGCCTGTCACCTTTCCAGTGCGGTAACATGTTCCCTCCAGCTCTCCTGTGTGGTGTAGTATCAGGGTTGCCACATGACTGGTAAAAAAAAAAAGGCCAAGCGAGTAATTTGGTGCCTTTGGTTGTGCTGGTAATTTTTTGTTACTGGCAATAATAACTGCCGGTACTCTTATATGGACTGTTACTAATGAGCGCTACCATTGTAGAGCATTCATTAGTACAGCCTTTAGCTAACAACCCCCCCCCCCCCCCCAATCTGTGTTAAGAAAAAAAAAACAACTCATCTCATCCATCAGGACCTGTGCTCCAGCGTGATGACATTTCACATCATTGACTGGAAGCAGCAGGACCTGTGAAACATCAGCATGGTGGAGTGCAAATCCTGAGCTGCGAGTGTTCACCACGGCCAGGGCCGTATTAGCAACTAGGCACCGGGGGCACGGTGCCTAGGGCGGCAGGTTGCGGGGGGCGGCACCCCGCCAGGAGTATATAACGATTTAAAAAAAAAAAAACATCTTGGAATTTATATATATATTTTTTTACATTTCCGCAGGGGAGGGGGGGGGTGCGAGGGTACTGCTGTCGGGTGGCGCGGGGTATCGGCGACCATGCCGGTGCTAAACTTTTCCCTTTATAAGATGGAGTGAAGGGAATACTAGCGAGCGCTTCCATAATGGAAGCGCTCACTAGCCTGCAGGAGGAGGGGGAGTGAAGCGCTGGTAGCGCTGTACAGTACTTACCCCTCCTCCTGCTTGCTCTTCCTGAGGCCGGCGCTGCTGTGTCCTGACTGCCTGCAGCATCAGGACGTACAGAGCGCCCTCTGACCTGACGCTGCAGGAGGTCAGGTGACTTCAGCGCGGGTCCCTGGAAGAGGAGAGAGCGGGGACACAGCCAGGACCGGAGGTAAGTTTTTTTTTTTTTCTTGTCTGATCTGAGGTCTGAAGTGGGGGCCAAAAAGGGATCTTAAAAGGTGGGGGCAGAATGGGGGGGGGATCTGAAAAGGTGGGGGCAGAATGGGGGGGGATCTGAAAAGGTGGGGACAGAATGGGGGGGGGAATCTGAAAAGGTGGGGACAGAATGGGGGGATCTAAAAAGGTGGGGACAGAATGGGGGGGTCTGAAATGGTGGGGACAGAATGGGGGGGATCTGAAATGGTGGGACAGAATGGGGGGATCTGAAATGGTGGGACAGAATGGGGGGGATCTGAAATGGTGGGACAGAATGGGGGGGTCTGAAATGGTGGGACAGAATGGGGGGGTCTGAAATGGTGGGACAGAATGGGGGGGATCTGAAATGGTGGGGACAGAATGGGGGGGATCTGAAATGGTGGGACAGAATGGGGGGGGATCTGAATGAGGTCTGATTAGGGGCCTGAAGGGTCTGACTGGGGGTCTAGAGGGGTCTGATTGGGGGTCTGGAGGCCTAATGAGGGTCTGATAGGGCGTCTGGAGGTCTAATGGGGGTCTGATAGAGGGTCTGGAGGTCTAATGGGGGTCTGATAGGGGGTCTGGGGGTCTAATGAGGATCTGATAGGGGGTCTGGGGGTCTAATGAGGGGCTGATTTGGGCTTTGGGGGTCTAATGAGGGTCAGATATGGGAGTTTGGAGGTCTAATAGGTGTATGGAGATGGGGGGTCTCATCTGGGGTTTGATATTGGGATCTGATCTGAAAGGTAAGGGGGGTACTGTTTTTCTGTGTAGTGCCAGTATTTTCAGGGGGGCTGTTTCTGTAGTATAGTATGGGGGGTGGGCAGGGTGAGATGTGGAGAAGGTGAGAGGATGATGGAAAAGTAGGAAAGTAAGATATCTGTTTGTTGAACTCTTCAGAGACGAGGCACAGCTGAAAGAAGTCACCATGGCGGTCTGGTCTGACAGAAGAAGAGGAAAGAAAACGTCATCAGAGAAGAGAAGTCACTGGATGTAAGAGGTACATATGTGGCGCTGTATGACCCTGTATGCTCTGTAGTGCTGTATGAAATGTTTTCCAAGTCTGTCTTTGAAGGGGTTGTCTTTTTTTTTTTTTTTGTACGAGCGCTGCTTTCTCTGCTCTGTTTACTGCTCTTCACTGCAAATTCTATGGCAAGCAGGTGAACAGAGCAGAGAAAGCAGCTTCTCATATGAGCTCTGCTCTCTCTTCAAACAGCTGATCGTCAGGGTGCCGGAGGACCCCAGCCGTTCTGATATTGATGACCTATCGTGAGGATAGGTCATTAGTAGTAAAAAGAGGACAACCCCTTTAACAGTAGGACTGGAGGGAAGGGATTAGGTTGAGAATTTGGCATGGGGGGGCGTTTCAATATTTGCCTTGGGCATCAGAAAAGCTAGGTGCACCAGTGGCAGGTGGGGGGGGGGTACAGACAGAGTGTATGGGGATGGTGGGGTATTATGGGGTTGGGGGCTACTGAGGAGAGACTACTATGCTACTGTGGGGGGAGGAGGCTACTATGGGGGGTGGGGTATGAGGAGAGGCTACTATGAGGTGGGGGGGTGAGAAGAGGCTACTATGGGGGGTGGGGGTAACGAGGCTACTATGGGGTGGGGGGTTCTAAGGAGAGGCTACTATGCTACTGTGGGGGGAGGAGGCTACTATGGGATGGGGGGGGACTGAGGAGAGGCTACTATGCTACTATTTGGGGGCGTGGGGAATGGGGGGGGCGTCATCACAGAGAGTGCCTAGGGCAGCATGAACCCTAAATACGGCCCTGACCACGGCACAATCAAATGGGTTTTGTAAGTTTTTTTTCCCGCAATATGAGAAGGGAGGCATTATTAATAATGGGGGCACTAATGGGGACATAAGTAATTTTGGGGGGCACTAATGGAGGCATTACTATTACTGGGGGAACTAATGGGGGCATTTACAATTCTGGGGGACACTAAAGGAGTTGTGATGAGCGAGCATGCTCGGCCGAACAGCGAGTTCAGCCAGCGCTCGTGTACGCTCGGTGCTCTGCTGAGTCTCCTCCCTCCCCGCACGCTAATTAGAAGTGCCCAGAGGCGGAGCTCACCACCGTGGAGCCCAGGCTCGTCTGCTTTTTTTCGCGCTCTCTCTGCCACTGTCACTGCCTCCGCCCGTCCGCCCTCCTCATTTGCATCCTCCGTCTGTTCCAGTCTCTCCCCGAGCCGGCGCATGCGCAGTGGCTACGCTGTGGGCAATGCAGTGCGCATGCGCCGGCTCGGCAAGAGCCTAGAACAGAAGGAGGGTGGGCGGAGGCAGTGACAGGGGCGGGCAGAGTGTGAAAAAAGCAGATTAGCCCGGGCTCCACGGCGGTGAGATACCTAGCCACATTTTTTTTATTTTTATGGGGCACCACTATAAACCAGGCACCCTCCCCTCTTCCGAGCGGGGAGTGCCTGGTTTACTCCAATTGACTTACATAATGCTCAGGTGCTCGATCAACACTATAAAGGAGGCATTAATATTACTGGGGGTGCATTATTAATACTGGGAGCTACATTATGACAGTGACTTAAAGGGGTTTTTCGGGAGTTAACTACTGATTACCAAATTATATTTACGGCAAAGTAATTACCAGATTCATAAAATTGTCAAATGTATATAAGGTAATGACAGTAGTGGCACCTACCTAGTTTCTGTAATCATTTTTGATAAACTGTGAATAATCCAAATTCTGACCCTTTCAATTTCTTTTGGTTCCTTTTGACTTGTTTTGTTCCTGAAAGCACCCATATTGTTATCTGGTTTAGTGAAAAACTTTATGTCTTGTGACATGTATAAGGCCAGTCTCAGAGGGGCGAGATACACACATAGTTACTTATGTAGTTTATACGGTTGAAAAAAGACATAAGTCTAAGTTCAACTAAGGGAATTCACTGTGAGAAAAAGGCTGTGTGGTTTCCCATCCTGGACTCTGCTCTTTTACCGAGACTTTGCAGCATTATAATTATTTACAATGTTGTGTGTCCCTGCCCGACATCCACTGTAATGATTTTCACTGTTGGTATTATGTCAGTACAGTTCAATATGGATGATGTCCAGCAGGGACACACAGCATTATAAAATATAATGCCATGAGGTCCCGTTACAAGAGCAGAGTCGTGGAAGGGAAATCATGCTCCTACTGTGTGGTTCTTGCTGTGAACTCACTCATCTAAAATGGGTCTAAGGGCTCATGAACACGACTATTTTTTTTCCGTGTCTGTTCCTTTTTTTTCAGGCCATATGCAGAACCATTCATTTCAATGGGTCCGCAAAACCCCCCTGAAATGACTGTGTACATTCTGTTTCCATATGCTCACATTGCCGTTCTTTTAAAATATGTTGTGTTCTTATTAGAGATGAGCGAGCATGCTCGTCCGAGCTTGGTGCTTGTTCGAGTATTACGGTACTCGTAAGTGCTCGCTGCTCGGACGAGTATCTCGCCATGCTCGAGGAAATGGCAACTTCCGCATTGTGCATTTTTGGCACCTATAAACTCAGCCAATCACAAGCCAGGAGACTCTGCGGTACACCCAGCATCACGTGGGGCCCTTACATGTCGATAGCAGGGGTTGGCTGGCCTGATCAGGTGACCCTGGAATATACTAGTGACTGCCCGCGGTGCTCGGCTCAGATGCTGTCTGGATGTCGTTAGGGATAGAGCTGCTGCGTTTCAGGGAGAGTGTTAGGGCCTGCATTTAGTTCTTTGTTAGGCAGGAGTGATCTCAAAAGAACCCAAAAGCCCAAGACATTTTTTTTTGTCTCCTGGCTTGGCTGGCTGGCACTAGTAGTGCAGCTATCGCCATATATAACCCTTTTTTTAAATTGTTTTATCTCAGTGATACAAATCCATTTCATACAGCAGTGTGGAACCATTCTGTGTGTCACAGTTAAACTGTCCACTCACTACAATCCGTATTTTCTGTCCAGGTGACACATTCTGTACGTCACTTAATCCAACAAGGTCTTTTGCTCTCACTTATATAGCTTGATCACAAAAATCTCTGTGCGACATTTGTCTGGGTCGCAGTCAAAATAGCCACCGTCAGCAAGGTGTGAGTTAGGTCTACGATAGTTTCTGCAAGTCACGTTCCAAAAAAAACAAAACTAAAAAAAAGATATAAAAAAAATATATATATATAAAAAATAGTTTTTTTGTTGTTTTATCTCAGTGATACGAATCCATTTCACACAGCTGCATGGAACCATTCTGTGTGTCCCAGTTCAGCTGTCCACTCACTACAATCCGTATTTTCTGTCCAGGTGACACTTTCTGTACGTCACTTAATCCAACAAGGTCTTTTGCTCTCACGTATATAGCTTGATCACAAAAATCTCTGTGCGACATTTGTCTGGGTCGCAGTCAAAATAGCCACCGTCAGCAGGGTGTGAGTTAGGTCTACGATAGTTTCTGCACGTCACGTTCCAAAAAAACAAAACAAAAAAAAAAATATATATAAAAAAATATATATAAAAAAATAGTTTCTTTGTTGTTTTAGCTCAGTGATACGAATCCATTTCACACAGCTGCGTAGAACCATTCTGTGTGTCACAGTTCAGCTGTCCACCCACTACAATCCGTATTTTCTGTCCAGGTGAAACTTTCTGTACGTCACTTAATTAAACCAGACTGAACAAGTTTGTGGGTTTCAGTACACCAGGCCCATTTATTTTTTTTTTATATATAATAAACTTATATACAGAAAATGTTGAACCCCAGGGCTAAGAGTCGAGTACGAGGGCGTGGGCATGGGCGTGGGCATTCAATTACTGCAGGGGGCAGAGGCTGTGGTCCTGGGCAGGGTGAGACAGTATCTGCTGATGAGGGAGCAGGGGAACGCCGCAGAGCTACACTCCCTAGCTTCATGTCTCAACTTACAGGGACACGTAGTACAGGACTGTTGAAACCACAACAGTGCGAACAGCTGATGTCGTGGATTGCGGACAATGCTTCAAGTAATTTGTCCACCAGTCAGTCTTCCACGCAGTCCACCCACGTTACTCAAGGAAGCAATCCTCTGGCTCCTCCACCTCAACCTCCTTCCCCCCAGTCTGCCCCCTCCCAGGAAAATTTGGAATGCGATCCAGCATACTCTCAGGAACTGTTTTCTGGACCCTTCCCAGAGTCACAAACCACTTCTCAGGTTGCTGCTGACCTCATTCCCGATGCCCAAGTTTTCCAACTGTCGCAGTCTGTGGGTGATGATGATGATGATGACAATGTTGACTTAGTGGAAGAAGTTTGTAAAGAGGTGTCAGACGATGAGGAGACATGGTTGTCAGACAGTAGTGAAGTTGTTGTCAGGGCAGGAAGTCCGAGGGGGGAGCAGACTGAGGGGGAGCAGACTGAAGAATCAGAGGATGATGAGGTGACTGACCCAAGCTGGGTTGATAAGCCGAGTGAAGACAGTGCTTCTGAGGCGGAGGCAAGTGCTGCACCAAAACAGGTTGTAAGAGGCAGTGGTGTGGCCAGAGGGAGAAGCAGGGCCAGAGCTCGTGCATCAGCAGCAACTGTTTCACGTAGTGAAGCTCCCGTGCCGAGGCCTAGATGATCGCAAGTCTGGAGGTTCTTTAAAGAAAGTGAGGATGACCGACGGACTGTGGTGTGCAACCTGTGCCACACCAGGATCAGCAGGGGTGCCACCACTACTAGCCTAACCACCACCAGCATGCACAGGCATATGAGTGCTAAACACCCCACTCAATGGAACCAAGGCCGTTCACCACCTCCTGCCGGTCACACCACTGCTCCTTCCCCTGTGTCACTCGCTGCCTCTGCTAGTCAACCCCTGCGTCACTCGCTGCCTCTGCTAGTCAACCCCCTGCCCAGGACCCCGGCACGAGCGCCTCACACCGGAAAACCACAGCTTCGCCTCCATGATCCTCCACAGTGTCCACCAATGTGTCCCAGCGCAGCGTTCAGCTGTCTTTACAGCAGACGCTGGAGCGCAAGAGGAAATACAGTTCCACCCACCCACATGCCCAAACCCTCAACGTCCACATCTCCAAATTGCTGAGCCTGGAGATGCTGCCCTATAGGCTGGTAGAGACAGAGGCCTTTCGCAATCTCATGGCGGTGGCTGCCCCTCGGTATTCGGTCCCCAGCCGCCACTATTTTTCCCGATGTGCCATCCCAGCTCTACACCAGCACGTGTCACAGAACATCATCCGTGCCCTGACCAACGCTGTTTCTGAGAAGGTCCACCTAACCACGGACACGTGGACAAGTGCTGCCGGGCAGGGACACTATATCTCACTGACGGCACATTGGGTTAACTTGGTGGAGGCTGGGACCGAGACTGACCCTGGGGCCGCTCATGTACTGCCCACACCGAGGATTGCGGGGCCTACCTCGGTCACGGTCTCTCAGACGTACTATGCCTCCTCCTCCTCCTCCACCGAATTACCATCCGTGGGCACGGTGCCTTCAGTCGGTAGCTCTAGGCGCAGCAGCAGTGCCGTGGGTAAGCGCCAGCACTCTCCAAACACTTTTTCCGGAGGTCCACCTACAGGCCCTCTCTACAAACAATTTTTTCGGAGGTCCACCTACAGGCCCTCTCTCCAAACAATTTTTCCAGAGGTCCACCTACAGGCCCTCTCTCCAAACAATTTACGTCTTTTTCCTATCTTTCTCTCTCTCCAAACTATTTTTCCGGATAGCTGCCATATACGGTATTAAACTGAGAAGAATACATAGAACACATGCCACACTTGATTGAGCTCATAATTTACAACTGTACCGGTTGATGCTAAATTTTTAAGTTGGGTTCCTGCGTCGTCATTCTAACTACATCCGGCTGTTGTCACCACCACACACGCTAGCCCAGGGGGCACTCCTCTGGCTCTTCCAGCTCAACCTCCTTCCCCCCAGCCTGCCCCCCACCTACAGGCCCTCTCTCTAAACAATTTACCCGGGTAGGGGACGTATTAGATATTGTACTGATTTTTTTTTGGTTCTTCTTTTAATTGCTTCCTGCGATAGACGGGAATCGAACCCTGGTCAACTGCTTGGGAAGCAGCTATGCTCACCACTTTACCACCAACAGCCACAGCAACTGATAAGAACAGATACTAAACTTGATGTCAGCCAACATTTCGACAATCGATAACCCGAAACGGGTCCGCCGTCGAGCCCGGCGTTCGGCCACCCTGAACATTTCACATACTCTGACCAAGTCTGACCCTGGGGCCGCTCATGTACTGCCCACTTGGAGGGTGCTTCACCTCCTGCTACCTCAGTCTAACTCGGTCACTCTGTTGTCATCACCATGCTGCGTCTGGCTAAATGTAACTTGGTCACTTGTTGGTGTCACCGCCATGCTGTGTCAGGCTTATGCCTGCATCGTGTGGCTGGGGATAGGAGAGCAGTGCCAGCATGGGCATGGGTGATGGACCTTCGTTGCACCTAGTTGGGTGCTTCCCTATATATTCCCACCATGCCAGCCATGGGTTGTACATTAACTAATAACAGGGAAAACAAATAAAATATTTTACAGAAGGGTCAACTACAGACACTCCTAAACAATTTTACATGAGGGAGTGTCTCCCCGTCTGCCATCGTGTTCGGTCAGGCTGTCAATAGGTACACCACCTCTGTCGTCCGCAGAAGCAGCCACTATGAGGAAGGCCACGGCGAGAACATCCCCTTTTCAATTGAGAGCAAGTGTAGAATTGTAGGAGGATGACACTTTTCTTCCTCAGTGGATTCACCTTATCCTTTATCATTGCCAGACAACAGTTAGTGAAAAAGTAATTGGCAATGATGAAGAAAATGTAATGGTGCAGTGGACCGTCTGTGACGCAAAACCTATATATTCCCACCATGCCAGCCATGGGTTGTACATTAACTAATAACAGGTAAAACAAATAAAATATTTTACAGAAGGGTCAACTACAGACACTCCTAAACAATTTTTTAGGAGTGTCAACTTCGGACACTCCAAAACAAATTTTTTGGAGGCTCGCCTACAGACATTTGACTGCTACCTCAATCTAATTTGGTCACTTGTTGGTGTCACTACGCTGTCACCATGATGTGTCAGGCTTATGCCTGTGTCGTGGGGAGGGAGATAGCACAGCAGTGCCAGCATGAGCAGTGGTGTCACCTGCAGGCGGTGATGGACCTTCGTTGCACCTAGTTGGGTGCTTCCCTAACATGTGATGGGTATTTGCCCCGCCTTTCTTGGTCTGGGTGAGCACAATTGCCATGAGGGTAACCACCAGGCTGTTGCCTGAGAATTTGGGGTAATGGTGGGATTAGGCAGCCTCAGAGGCATCCATGCATGCTACCCCTGCTGTTTCCTGTCCATTTCCGTGGTGTTTCCATCATTTTCTGAGGTTTCCAGGTTTTCACCCAGCCTTCCCTAGGCAGAGCCTTGGTTCCCTGCAAAAATGCTCGAGTCTCCCATTGACTTCAATGGGGTTCGTTATTCGAAACGAGCACCCGAGCATCGGGAAAAGTTCGACTCGAATAACGAGCACCCGAGCATTTTAGTGCTCGCTCATCTCTAATTCTTATCTATTTTGTGGACAATGAAAGACATTGTTACAATGGATCCGCAAAATAAATGGATGCAATATGGATGTCACACTGATGTCATCCTTATTTTTTGCGGATCCCTGTTTTGCAGACTGCAAAATACATATGGTTGTGTGCATGAGCCCTAATGCTGCCCCAGTTTAACTTTTAACAACTTTTTTTTAAACAATTTAACTAGTGAGTATCGATGTGCAACACCGACTACCTAAGCCAAGCCTTAGGTCATACTGTAGGAACGAACATGAACAATTAGATTATAAATATCTTTAGCCTGTAGTAGGCTCTAATAATGGAGACTATCTTGTGTAATCTTTTTAGAGATTGCTGAAATATATATTTATATGCTTGTTAAATAACATAGACTCCTGAAGTTCTTAAGAACATTGCCGGTATTTCTGGATCAAACCTGTTCCCGCAGGTACATTAAGTTACTAATAAAGTCTAGCATGTTTTTACCAGGTTGAGTCAAGCAATGAATAAATTAACTGTTAGTTGCCTGCAGTATTGGTTACATAGAAACAAACCCTGCTGGATATGTCTGCAGCATATAAATATATGATAACATCATAATAGTTCAATTAACTCTAAAGCTGCTTTTTTATTAGTATCATGAGTGCCTAGGGTGTTTGGCAACTGGGATGGGTTCCTTTATCTGGCACCCCCATGCCCCAATACTTTAAAAAATTGTACCCCAGTAGTATTACCCTCACTGTACAACCTTCACAGTAGTTTTGTTCCCCCTAGTTACCCCTAGTGCATACCTCCCAACTTTGGAAATGGAGAAAGAGGGACAAATTGTGCTAATTTTTTCGGCACTGGGCCACGCCTCTAACTCCGCCCAAAACATAACTATACACCTAATCCCACCCAGTCCCCTTACTGCCCCACATAGTAATTATCCCCCAGTTATGTGCCCCCAGTAATATGCCCAGTTATGTGCCCCCAGTAATATGCCCAGTTATGTGCCCCCAGTAATATGCCCAGTTATGTTCCCCCAGTAATATGCCCAGTTATGTGCCCCCAGTAATATGCCCAGTTATGTTCCCCCAGTAATATGCCCTGTTATGTGCCCAGGGCCAGATTAAGGCTACCAGCAGTATGGAGCACAAAATTTATGATGGGGCCTCCCCTCGCCGCAACTTACGCGAGGCCCTCCAGAACAATGTAACAAAGTTCAGTTGAGGGTTATGTTTGAATCCAGTTTCAAGAATTTAAATGTAACCCTTGAACCGGCCGCGCCGGGCCCAGGCCCATGGGTCCCAAGCAAAATGCAAAATGCCGCCCAGCCGTGCCGTGCCCAGGCCTATGGGTCCCAAGCCCCACATATTTAGGGGTTTGGGTCCCCAAGGAATAAGACACACTCCCATGGGCCAGTGCTGGGCTCCCCCCATTCTGCCTCCGTGGTCCCTGTCTGCCCCAGGGTCTCATCTGTGCCCCCCCTCCCTGCCCCTTCTCTCTGCCCCCTTGGTTCCTGTGTGCGCCACCCTGGCCCTTGTCTGCGCCCCCAGCCCTTATCTGTGCCCCCTTTTTCTGTGCCTCTCTGGCCCTTGTCTGTGCGCCCCTCACCCCCCCCAGACCTTGCTTGTGACCCTGCTCTGTGCACCACCCTGGCCCTTTCAATGCAGCCCCTGGCTCTTATCTGCACCCCTTTGGCTGTGCCTACCTGGCCCCTGTCTGCCCCCCTGGGATCTGGCCCTTGTCTTTGTACACCTCTTCCTGGTCTGCGCTCCTGGGCCCTTATCTGTGCCCCACTCCCTCTTTGTCTGCGCCTCTCTGTTTCTTGTCTCTGCTGCCCCCTGTGTGCACCACCCTGGCCCTTATCTGTGCACCCCCCCTCCCACCCCTGACCTTGCTTGTGACCCTGCCCCTTACCCCTTATCTGTGTGCCACTGGCCCTTTTCAGTGTAGCCCCTAGCCTTATCTGCGCCCCCCAGGCCTTGTTTGCACAGGTGTACATCACTGTGTTTATTATCCCTGTACTGTAACATCACGGTGTTTATTATCCCTGTACTGTGACATCACTGTGTTTATTATCCCTGTACTGTGACATCCCTGTGTTTATTATCTCTGTACTGTGACATCACTGCGTTTATTATCCCTGTACTGTGACATCATTGTGTTTATTATCCCTGTACTGTGACATCATTGTGTTTATTATCTCTGTACGGTGACATCACTGTGTTTATTATCCCTGTACTGTGACATCCCTGTGTTTATTATCTCTGGACTGTGACATCACTGCGTTTATTATCCCTGTACTGTGACATCATTGTGTTTATTATCCCTGTACTGTGACAACATTGTGTTTATTATCTCTGTACGGTGACATCACTGTGTTTATTATCTCTGGACTGTGACATCACTGCGTTTATTATCCCTGTACTGTGACATCATTGTGTTTATTATACCTGTACTGTGACAACATTGTGTTTATTATCTCTGTACGGTGACATCACTGTGTTTATTATCTCTGTATGGTGACATCACTGTGTTTATTATCCTGGACTGTGACATCACTGTGTTTATTATCCCTGTACTGTGACATCACTGTGTGTATTATTTCTGTACGGTGACATCACTGTGTTTATTATCTCTGTACAGTGACATCACTGTGTTTATTATCTCTGTACAGTGACATCACTGTGTTTATTATCCCTGTATGGTGACATCACTGTGATTATTATCCCTGGACTTTGACATCACTGTGTTTATTATCTCTGTACTATGACATCACTGTGTTTGTTATCCCTGCACTGTGACATCACTGTGTTTGTTATCCCTGCACTGTGACATCACTGTGTTTATTATCCCTGTACAGTGACATCGCTGTGTTTATTATCCCAGTGCAGGAAGAGGTAAGTGGTCTGTGTTTGTTTTCTATTTTTCAGAATCGTGAATGCAGAGGACTACGTCGGACCAGCTTTTTTTTTTTTTTAATAAAATGGTCAAACAGGGGTCTGGGGGAGTGTTTATTTCAATGAAATGTTTTATACTTGTGTGTGTGTATTTTTTTTTTACAATACTACAGTTTTAGTAATTATGGCTATCTACAGACGGCCCTGATTACTAATACTGGGCTTAGTGCTTGCCGGTATGGCAGGCCAGCACTAACCCCAACATCTATTACCTCGGCACCCACCGCCACCAGGGGTGCCGGGAAGAGCCGGGTACCCGCAGGACCGGACCTTCTAAATTGAGGGTCTGGCTCTGGGGCGGCTGCAGGCTGGTACCATTAGGCTGGGAAGGGCCAATAACCGTGTCCCTTCCCACCCTGGTAGTGCCAGGCTGCCGCTGCTGGTTGTATCTGGCTGGCGAAGGAAAAAAGAGGGGGACCCCATGCCATTTTTTTTACAAAAATAATTAAATAATTTTTTTTTAAAATGGCGTGGGGTCCCCCCCTTTTTTCCTTCGCCAGCCAGATACAACCAGCAGCGGCAGCCTGGCACTACCAGGGTGGGAAGGGACACGGTTATTGGCCCTTCCCAGCCTAATGGTACCAGCCTGCAGCCGCCCCAGAGCCAGACCCTCAATTTAGAAGGTCCGGTCCTGCGGGTACCCGGCTCTTCCCGGCACCCCTGGTGGCGGTGGGTGCCGAGGTAATAGATATTGGGGTTAGTGCTGGCCTGCCATACCGGCAAGCACTAAGCCCAGTATTAGTAATCAGGGCTGTCTGTAGATAGCCGTAATTACTAAAACTGTAGTATTGTAAAAAAAAATACACACACACAAGTATAAAACATTTTATTGAAATAAACACTCCCCCAGACCCCTGTTTGACCATTTTATAAAAAAAAAAGCTGGTCCGGCTTAGTCCACCAAATCCGACGTAGTCCTCTGCATTCACGACCCTGAAAAATAGAAAACAAACACACAAACACAGACCACTTACCTCTTCCTGCACTGGGATAATACACACAGCGATGTCACTGTATAGGGATAATAAACACAGTGATGTCACAGTACAGGGATAACAAACACAGTGATGTCACAGTACAGAGATAATAAACACAGCAATGTCACAGTACAGGGATAATAAACACAGTGATGTCACAGTACAGGGATAATAAACACAGTGATGTCAAAGTCCAGGGATAATAAACACAGTGATATCACAGTACAGGGATAATAAACACAGTGATGTCACAGTACAGGGATAATAAACAAAGTGATGTCACAGGACAGGTATAATAAATACAGCGATGTCACAGTACAGGGATAATAAATACAGTGATGTCACAGTACAGGGATAATAAACACAGTGATGTCACCGAACAGGGATAATAAACACAGCGATGTCAACGAACAGAGATAATAAACACAGTGATGTCACCGTACAGGGATAATAAACAAAGTGATGTCACAGTACAGAGATAATAAACACAGTGATGTCACAGTCCAGGGATAATAAACACAGTGATGTCACAGTACAGGGATAATAAACACAGTGATGTCACAGTCCAGGGATAGTAAACACAGTGATGTCACAGTACAGAGATAATAAACACAGTGATGTCACAGTACAGGGATAATAAACACAGTGATGTCACAGTCCAGGGATAGTAAACACAGTGAGGTCACCGAACAGGGATAATAAACACAATGATGTCACCGAACAGGGATAATAAACACAATGATGTCACTGAACATGGATAATAAACACAGTGATGTCACCGAACAGAGATAATAAACACAGTGATATCACAGTACAGGGATAATAAACACAGTGATGTCACCGAACAGGGATAATAAACACAGTGATGTCACAGTACAGGGATAATGAACACAGTGATGTCATAGTCCAAGGATAATAAACACAATGATGTCACAGTCCAGGGATAATAAACACAGTGATGTCACAGTCAAGGGATAATAAACACAGTGATGTCACAGTACAGAGATAATAAACACAGTGATGTCACAGTCAAGGGATAATAAACACAGTGTACAGAAAGTTAAAAAAAATATATATATATATACTTACCTTTTTCATAGCAGCAGGGCCAGCATCATCAGAGCACGAGATCTTCTTCTCATGTCTGAAGGGGGCGGGGCCTATGCTGCCGGCCCGCCCCCCGCCGAGACCTGCGGCATGCCTGGGAGGTACAGAGAGCTGCAGGGGGGACAGGAGGGAGGATGGAAGAAGAAGACTCCTTCCTGCAACAGGCAACTGTCTCTACGTCCTATGGATGCAGAGACAGCTGCCAGAGGCCGGGACATACCTCCCCCGTACCGGGACAGCGGGACTGCCACTGCAATCTGGGACTGTCCCGCTGGATCCGGGACGGTTGGGAGGTATGCTAGTGCCCCCTAGTTATGCCCATATTGTGCCCCCTCACAGTATTTATGCCCTCACTGTACAACTTTCACAGTAGTCATGCCCACATTGTGCCCCCTTTAAGTACTTATCCTTTCATTGTGCCCTCTTCACAGTATCTATGCCCTCTTTGCCCCCCTCACAGTAGTTATGCATTATCTGTGTCCCATTCACAGGAGTAATGCCCTGTCTGTGTCCCTTTCACAGCTGTAATGCCCTCACTGTGCCCCCATAACAGTAATAATGCATTCTGTGCCCCTTCACAGTAGTAATGACCATTGTACCCAGTAATAATGCCCACTCATTGCCCCATAACAGTTATGCCTACCCCTTTCACAGGGGTAATGCTCTTTGTGCACCCTTCACAGTAGTAAGTAGTCTGTGCCCCCTTCATAATAGTAATGCCCTTTGTGCCCAGTAATAATGCCCACTCAGTGCCCCATAACAGTTATCCCCACTCCCTTCACAGGAGTAATGCTCTGTGCCCCCTTCACAGTAGTAATGCCTTATGTGGCCTCTTCATAATAGCAATGCCCATTGTGTGCCCTTCATAGTAGTAATGCCCATTGTGCCCCTTCACAGTAGTATTGCCATTGTGCCCCTCCACAGTAGTAATATCCTTTGTGCCCCCTTCATAGTAGTAATGCCCATTGTATCCCCTATGTAGTAGCAATTCCCTCTATGCCCCCTTTGTAGTAATATTGCCTTCTGTGCCCTCTTTGTAGTAATAATGCCTTCTGTGCCCCCTCCATGGTAGAAATGCTCCAGCACCAACTCACCTTGTCCCGTTCCTGAAGTTCACAGTCCTCTTTCTCCTGCAGACACAGATTGCTCTGCAGCACTGTGTTGGCGGAGCTTAGGAAGATTCACGGGCTGCAGGCTCCTCCCACACAGGCCGACAGCATGATCTGTGCCTGCAAGCTGAATGGTGGAGCAGGGGAAGTCACCCTGCTTCCAGATTCATTAAAAGGAAAAGGAGTCTTGGTTGCCCATTGCAACCAATCACAGCACAGCCTTCATTTTCCAAGAGCACTTAAAGAAATTAAAACTTTGCTGTGATTGGTAGCGAAGACAGTTTTCATTATAGGTAGTTTGTTACCTCCAAATCAGTGTAAAAGTAAAGCATACTGTTATGTTGAGTAACCTTTCCTTTATTGTGAAAATCTAGTCACTAATTCTGAAAAATGCTTGTTTTTATTTTATGCAAATAAGTAGTCATCGACATAAAAAAATTCGATTTGGCTGCTTCGCCGAATTTCATAAACAAATTACATTTCTTCTGAATTACCTCATCACGAATCACATTCCATTGTATGTAGCGGGCTCAATGATTGGGAACGGAGATCGCAGCACCCCTCCCCCCGTCATTGAACCCCTCAGTTGCCCCGTTCAGCGCTGATCGCGGGATCTGCTATTAAAATTGAGGCCTTTCAGACGTTAATCAGGGTTTAAAAAAATACATACCTTATCTATTTGCTCACGGAGAGGCTGTCGTGGCTATCTTGATTGAAGAAACCGCTCAAATTCTCGAGTGGTGAGGTGTGACGCCAGGCCAGCATGATAACGTTACCACGTCACCGCACAAGATTTTGTATGGTTTCTTCAATCAAGATGGCCACAACGGCCTCTCTGGGAGAAAATTAATGGGAGAAAATTAATGACTATGTTCTTCTTTTTTGTTTTTTTGTCGCCATTTCAGGAAAAATAGATTTGTTACCACGAAGCGAGAGGAAAATTGTGGCGAATCTAATTTTTTCTTAAATTTGGATTGAAGTCAATTCGTTAGAATTCAGTTTGCTCATCTCTACAAATAAGGTTTTCAGTGCATGGTACTCTAGTGCACTGTCAAACAAACGCTACATGTAGCAAAGACACGTGCAAACATATAAGTATACTACATTGCTTTACTGCTATATTTACTAGATATGAAAATTTGATGCTCTTTGTGCACTGTCCTGATTTTTGTAGGCTTAGGCCCAGGAAAGGCAATTCTGGTTCCCATCTGCAAAAGTCAACTTGCTACATGTAATATTGGTTTGCTTTCGCGTGTCAGCCATGCTAGTGTGTAGAGATGAGCAATACCCTTTTGTTAATGATTTGTTCACTTAACACGAATCCAGGTTCAGATTAGTTATGTAATAATTTAACTTATGAACTGCTACATTAAAGGGGTTTTCTGGGAGTTAACTACTGATGACCTATCCTCAGGATAGGTCATCAGTATCTGATCGATGGGGGTCTGACACCCGGGACCCCCGCCAATCAGCTGTTTGAGAAGGCACTGGCGCTCCCGTGAGCGCAGAGGCCTTCTCTCAGCTCACCAAGGACAGCGCCGTACATTGAATCACTTGAATGGAGCTGAGCCGCTCCTAGGCCACGTGACCGATGAATGTGATGTCACTGGCCTAGTCTTCTCCAGTTTTGCCTAGGCCATGTGATTTATCCGTCACATAGCCAAGGAGCAGCTCAACTTTAGGAAAACTTTGATTCACAACAAATTCGAATTTCCTTGCGCTTTTTGGTAACAAATCTGTTTTTCATAAAATGGCGGCTGCACATGTTACAAAGTCAAAATTAGATGCCTGTGAACGTAAGATCACCCTAAAGGCTGTGCAGCTAGTCAGTCCGCAGATAGCCATCCCCTGTGATGTCACTGCCCTATAAAACCCTCATTATGTGAGGTCTCTGCCACAGATGGCGTTGCGCAGTGCACACCTGATTTTGTCCGCCACTTGGTTGTGTAGGGTAGGGATGGCTCACCTGGAAAAGTAGTGGCGGCTGGGAACCATGTACTGTGGGACAGCCACCGCCATAAGGTTTTTAAAAGTCTCTGTCTCCACTAGACGGAATGGCAGCATTTCAAAGGCCACAAATTCATAGCCTTATTGCAGGCTGCACACATAGCGTTTTTACAGTCTGTACCCATAGCCTTATTGCATGCAGTTCCTACAAAGTGTTTTTTGCAGATTGCAACCAAAGCCTTATTGCACACAAATAAGATACAGTTCTCCACTACGTTGCCTGTTTATAGCGCTGCAGGTCTCAAAGTGAAGTGGGTACGTTTCACACCATAAGTCAGAAAATCGCAATGAAAAGACTGCACTGCTCTGAGTAACAGAAGACTATAGAAAACAAAGTCAGATAATTCAGGAGCAGTTTATAGAAAAGGGTTATTCAAAAGAAGAGCTGGCTATTAGCATTAAAAACATAGAAGAGAATGCAAAAACACAAGGTGAAGACACTCAGGGGAAAGTGAAAGGATAAAGACTTTAGATTTGCATTTCTCATCCAGTTTAATGCTAATGCAGGACTTATTAAAAATGTCACTAAGAAAAATTGTTTAAGAAAAGATGATTGACCTCAGGGAGATGAACCATCATCACCACAGAGCCACCATCACGTCTCTCAAAGTTGGTGAAACTAAAACAAGGCTCCCTGGGAAAAGCAATATGCTAATAAAAGAAGACCCCAGAGCCACCATCACGTGTCTCAACGACGGTCAAACTAGCCAGGCCTTTCACCGGGAAGAAACAACCAAGGAAAGGGCAGTCCCCAAAAGGAGACCACCTATGCCAAGACATGGTATCCATCCACAGACAGCTGTTTCGGGGTATTTGCCCCTCATCAGTGTGGAGTAGGAATCTGGCTAGTGGGAGCAATGCCTAGTAGACGATTATTTAAGAAAAGATGATTGACCTCAGGGAGATCAACCATCATCACGTGTCTCAACATTGGTGAAACTAAAACAAGGCTCCCTGGGAAAAGCAATATGCTAATAAAAGAAGACCCCAGAGCCACCATCACGTGTCTCAACAACGGTCAAACTAGCCAGGCCTTTCACCGGGAAGGAACAACCAAGGGAAGGACAGTCCCCAAAAGGAGACCACCTATGCCAAAACATGGTATCCATCCACAGACAGCTGTTTCGGGGTATTTGCCCCTCATCAGTGTGGAGTAGGAATCTGGCTAGTCGGAGCAATGCCTAGTAGACAATTATTTAAGAAAAGATGATTGACCTCAGGGAGATCAACCATCATCACCACAGAGCCACCATCACGTGTCTCAACGTTGGTGAAACTAAAACAAGGCTCCCTGGGAAAAGCAATATGCTAATAAAAGAAGACCCCAGAGCCACCATCACATGTCTCAACGACGGTCCAACTAGCCAGGCCTTTCACCGGGAAGGAACAACCAAGGGAAGGGCAGTCCCCAATGGTGGCTCTGTGGTGATGATGGTTGATCTCCCTGAGGTCAATCATCTTTTCTTAAATAATCATCTATTAGGCTTTGCTCCCACTAGCCAGATTCCTACTCCACACTGATGAGGGGCAAATACCCCGAAACAGCTGTCTGTGGATGGATACCATGTCATAGGTGGTCTTCTTTTGGGGACTGCCCTTCCCTTGGTTGTTCCTTCCCGGTGAAAGGCCTGGCTAGTTTGACCGTTGTTGAGACATGTGATGGTGGCTCTGGGGTCTTCTTTTATTAACTAAGAAAAATTGGGCTGTACTTAAAAATGACCCTATTTTGAGATCTGTGATTCCTGTTAAACCAGATATTATATATAAAAAAAGCACCAAATTTACAAAACCATCTAGTGCATATTCATATCCCCATGATAGTTTAAGGTAAGAATAGCAGCAAGTTCACATGGTGTGGCTTTTGCCTCCCGTGCAAAAACCGCAAAAGGGAAAATAGAAAAAGGAGTACACAAATAATTCAGTCCACCAATAGCGGTTCCAGCTTTAAGATCAAAGGGGAAATTACATGTGACCATGCAGGAGTGATCTACCTACTGGAGTGCCCTTGTGGCCTCCAGTATGTTGGACAGACTATGAGAAAGCTTAAAACTAGAGTCCAGGAACACATTTGGAACATTAGAAAAGGTTTAGAAACTCATAGTGTTCCTTTACGCTTTAGGAAAGTGCATGGAAAAGACCCCAGCGGGTTAAAATTCACTAGAGTGGAACGGGTTAAAGGTTACTACCATATCACAATCTCATCCAGACTAAGATTTACATCTAAAATGATCTAACTCCATAAAGACATATTGCTTATACTAAACACATCTTTAAATCAAATTCAATGTTTAGTCCCTGTGGTTACAAGGTTCCCATTCTATAGATCCACTCCACCTTACACCGATTTATCCTGGCCAATGGGTCTCCTCCTTGCCACTTCTGGTTAAAGGGAGTCTGTCACCTCATTTTCACCAAAATAAATAAGAGCACTGCCCCATAGAACATTGCAGACACATCCCAGACACACCTGTGTGCACTTTGTGTCTGTATTACATGTCCAGGAGAAGCACTTTTATTCAGCAGGAAAACAGCCCCCAAGTGCCCAACTCTGCTGCTTCAAGTGACCAAAGCAAACCAGACTGAAGAGGGGAGGGCTGCTTTAGGTGCTCATATCTTGGGATTGGTAGAACCATTTTTCTATCTGCTATCTTTCTTATCTTATCTATCTTATGAAAGCTGACAGTCAAAGCTTTCAAATGATACCAAAATCACAGCATTATATCCAGTATATCAGAAGATATAGCTTTTAGAAATCCAATCAGGAGAGAAAGCCGTTTTTAGTTTCACTTTCCGCTGGGCACTTGGGAGCTGTTTTCCTGCAGAATAAAAGTGCTTTTCCTGGACATGTAATACAGACACACAGTGCACACAGGTATGTCTGGGATGTGTAGACCTCCCAAGCGTCCCTCTTTTGAAAGGGTCAGTCCCTCTTTTTGACCCAAGTCCCTCTGTCCCTCCTTGCTCCTTAAATGTCCCTCTTTTTGATCTGAGGTATAGATTTTCATTATTCCATTCACAATTTTGACCCAGAGAATGTTTATCTGGTTCCTCTCTGTATACCTGAGCCTGTCTTGTAGATTATTTCATTATTTGATGCAGTTGGGATTTTAGAAATTTCTATATTCAGATTAATTTTTGCAATATTTCATAAGAGAAAACTATTGTAAGTGTATAGATATGCAGGAAAACGGATGTTTTCATATAATGAACCATAAGTGTCCCTCTTTGACCATCTAAAAAGTTCGGAGGTGTGGATGTGTATTAGTGTTGAGCGAGCACCTCTGTTCTCGTATAATCGGGTGCTCTGGCCGAGCACTCGGGGTTGCTCGAGTGCTTTGCCGAGCACCCGAGCATAATGTTAGTCAATGGGACTAAACCAGGAACCCCCCGCTCGGAAGAGGGAATGGTGTCTGGTTAATAGAAAAAGGTAAGAATCGCGACTTCTCCTCTTTTACTCCTTTCACTCGTAAAAGTATGCTAATTAACTGAATGCGTATGCATTAGCGCACAATGCGTACGCATTAGCGTACAAATGCATACACATTAGCGTACAAAATGCGTACACATTAGCGTACAAATTCATACGCATTAGTATACGAATTCGTACGCATTAGTATACAAATTCGTACGCATTAGCGTACAAATCAACATTGCAGTGCGGGGAAGAGACTCAAGCATTGCGCTCGAGTACACTCGGTGTTCGGCCGATCACCGAGTGGACCCGAGCGTAGGCATGCTCGGCCGAACAGCGAGTTCGGCCTAGCATGCTCGCTCAACACTAATGTGTATGCAATCTTCTGTGGGGCACTGCTGTTAGTTATATACAATAGGTGAAAATGAGGTGACAGACTCCCATTAGCCAGAAGTGGCGAGGAGGAGACCCATTGGCCAAGATAAATCGGTGTAAGGTGGAGTGGATCTATAGAATGGGAACCTTGTAACCACAGGGACTAAACATTGAATTTGATTTAAAGATGTGTTTAGTATAAGCAATATGTCTTTATGGAGTTAGATCATTTTAGATGTAAATCTTAGTCTGGATGAGATTGTGATATGGTAGTAACTAGAGATGAGCGAACGTGCTCGTTACGAGCACTGTAGCACTCGGCTCCCCTGCGAACAAATGCCTGCAGGCATTGCGGATCCGTCCTCAGCTGCATGTAAGTCAATGGGGACGGATCCGTTTGGTATGACACTCATACCAAACGGATCCGTCCCCACTGACTTTCAGTCGGGTGAGGAGGACGGATCCGTTTGGTATGAGTGTCATACCAAACGATCCGTCCCCATAGACTTGCATGCAGCTGAGGACGGATCCGCAATGCCTGCGGGCATTGCGCAGGGGAGCAGAGCGCTACAGTGCTCGTAACGAGCACGTTCGCTCATCTCTAGTAGTAACCTGTTCTGTCCCTGTGTTCTTGTCTGCAAGATAGTAATCAGCCATACTAATACTAGGCATTATTGTGATGGCTTCAAAATGCCTAGAGCTAAAAATCTTGTTGACTGGCTGTTCTGTAGCCTTTCAACAAAGTTTATTCAGCTTCCGAACATCGAACCCGTATCAAAGTCCGTGTTCGGGTTCAGGTGCCCAAACGCTTGATGTCCGCTCATCCCTAGTCAAGATAAAATTCTATAAAATCGCAGTTTTAGTGATGGAAAAAAGGCAGTGCAAAATCAAATCACGTGTGTAGATACTCTCGTGATTATAAAATCTGTTGTTCTTAAAAGGTTTGGGCAAGAATGCATCAAGTGACTATTTGTCATGACGCAAGGGGTGTCGCTCAATGCAACTGCCTGTGATTAGCTGCAACAATGTCAAACCAGATGTTTACAGCGAGGGAGCCCAGCAGAGCATCACAGGCCTGGAGAAGGAGTGGGGAGGCAGCTCAGGGAAGCAGGTAAGTAATCTTCACTGAGGTTAGCCAAGAAATTTGATTCCTTTCCGAATTAGTCACAAATCTCTATAAAATCAGGTATACCCAAGCCACTCTGCCTTAGGGTAAAGCCACAAGGAGTTGCTGTGCTGCGGGCGGCTTGCTGCAGTGAAGTACCACGCGGCCAATTAGTCCGCTGCTGCCTTTCATTTAATAATGAAGACCACACTGTATAGTCCTTCTTCATTGTAAATTGCCGCGTGGCACCTTTAAGCAGGGACTGTTGCTGGTATTGGGTTTGGCTGGTTAGATGGGGGCACAATATGCTAATTACTGCTGTTCTGACCTGCAATCTCCTGCAGGTTATTTGACAGTAAATGCAGAATATTAATCAGCTCTGACATACCCACTTCTCCAACCCCAGTGCTCTCCTGCCCTACAGATGGAAGCCCTTCTTCTGCCATCTGTGTTTCCTCCTTTTCCCACATCATCTAATACCGATATGTTACTAGGAACATCCAGCTCCATCTCTCTCCGAATCTTGCTGACTTTTCTAGGACATGGAGACTTTAAAGGATGATTTGGAAGAAGTGAACCCAGCAAAAGATGTGGATGGTCATCATCAAGACCTGGTCCAATCTAAGGGGTACAGATTGGATGGTATTGGTTGGCACGCTGGCACTGGAATAATAAAGGCTTCCATCTTATTGGTATTGAATTACTTATCTTAGTTTACAGACGATATAGGAATAAGTGAATATAGGAGTAAATAAATAATACACAGAATAAGTCTCCCTGCACTCTTGTGCTCTCCTTCTCCAATATTCTTCTGTTAATCGTTTTAATCAACACTGTCCCTAACGCATGAGCTCTTACATAGTTACATAGTTAATACGGTTGAAAAAAGACACATGTCCATCAAGTTCAACCAAGGGAGGGGGTAGGAGTGATGAAGGGGAGGGGGACGGGTAACCTTAAGACATGACTAGAGATGAGCGAGCACTAAAATGCTCGGGTGCTCGCTATACGAGTCAAACTTTTCCCGATGCTCGGGTGCTCGTTTCGAATAACGAACCCCATTGAAGTCAATGGGAGACTCGAGCATTTTTGCAGGGGACCAAGGCTCTGCCTAGGGAAGGCTGGGTGAAAACCTGGAAACCTCAGAAAATAATGGAAACACCACGGAAATGGACAGGAAACAGCAGGGGCAGCATGCATGGATGCCTCTGAGGCTGCCTAATCCCACCATTACCCCAAATTCTCCTAGTGGGGTATGTGTGGTATCGATTCTTCTCAGTTTAAAATCGTATACGTCCCCTATCTTGGGACCATATATTTCATGGATTTTTCGAACACGGAAACTGAAAAAGAGCTTGCTCTGGCCAGGGGAGTGTCTACTGCAGCTAAGAGGACGTGTCCATGCTCTGCCTATGACAGGTCAGGAGCCAATTAAAAGAGGAACAAACAAAAATCAGTATAATATCTAATACGTCCCCTATCCGGGTAAATTGTTTGGAGAAAGGGCCTGTAGGTGGGGGGCAGGCTGGGGGGAAGGAGGTTGAGCTGGAAGAGCCAAAGGAGTGCCCCCTGGGCTAGCGTGTGTGGTAGTGACAACAGCCGGATGGATTTGGAAAAAATTTAGCATCAACCGGTACGGTATGTATTCTTCTGAGTTTAATACCGTATACGGCACCTATCCGGAAAAATAGTTTGGAGAGAGAGAAAGAGAGGAAAAAGACGTGCAGTATGGAGCAATTACACGGAAACTATTAGATTAGGCAGACTTGGTCTGCTTAATTGCAACCCAGACAAATGAGAGAAAGAGAGGAAAATGACGTATTTTTAAAAGTGACGTTCAGTATAGATCAAGTGTGGTATGTGTTCTATGTATACTACTCAGTTTAATACCGTATATGGCAGCTATCCGGAAAAATAGTTTGGAGAGAGAGAAAGATAGGAAAAAGACGTAAATTGTTTGGAGAGAGGCCTTGTAGGTGGGGGGGCAGGCTGGGGGGCAGGAGGTTGAGCTGGAAGAGCCAGAGGAGTGCCCCCTGGGCTAGCGTGTGTGGTGGTGACAACAGCCGGATGTAGTTAGAATGATGACGCAGGACCCCAACTTAAAAAATTAGCATCAACCGGTACAATTATCAATTATGAGGTCGATCAAGTGTGGCATGACTTTTTAGATGGAGATTGCATGTGGTCACGTACTCCCTGGAACCCCATAGTCACCCCTTCTCTGATGTGCTACCCCAGAACATTCTCTGCCCCAATTCGCAAGACCTTTTGCAGTCTCATTGTGCTGACAGTGGGGATTTACCAGTGTTGTCTGAGGAGGTGGTGGACAATGGCGAGACACAGGTGTCGGGGGGTGAGGTAGTTGAAAGTGAAGCAAGTTACATTGTGGACTCCTTGGGGGGACTTTCTCATGATGGGACAGATTCAATTGTGTTTAGAAAGGCTGATGGGCTTCCGTCAGCACTGTGTGTATAGAACCCCATGGCCTTTCATAAAAATAGTCTGGCGATGACCCCAAGGCAATTTTCAGGGACACGGTAATGGTGACCCACTTAAAAATGCTGCCTGACAACCTGGCGGTTAACCCCTGATTGTCTGTCTTTCAATAAGATTGCAGTGTAAAGCATGGTGGTGAGCCTCAGTAATAGGATTGCAGTGTAAAGCATGGTGGTGAGCCTCAGTATGACTTTTTGGATGGAGATTGCATGTGGTCACGTACTCCCTGGAACCCCATAGCCACCCCTTCTCTGATGTGCTACCCCAGAACATTCTCTGCCCCAATTCGCAAGACCTTTTGCAGTCTCAGTGTGCTGACAGAGGGGATTTACCAGTGTTGTCTGAGGAGGTGGTGGACAATGGCGAGACACAGGTGTCGGGGGGTGAGGTAGTTGTATGGGAAGCAAGTTACAGTGGGGACTCCTTGGGGGGACTTTCTCATGATGGGACAGATTCAACTTGGGTGGATCAGGCACAGGAACAGATCAATTTTTTTTTTTTGTGTTTATTTAACTTTTATTTAGCACAAATAACAACAGAGATATTTATTCTTTGAGGAGATGTTGTGGGCGATTTCTGCACAGAAGGACTTGTTGCTCATCAACAGAGCCTCGAGATCCTTGACATTGTGGACCAGGAATTTGCGGAACCCTGTGGGCAGCATGTGTTTGGTCTTCTTGTTGCTACCGTACCCAATGTTGGGCAATATAGATACGCAGGTAATATTATTTTTCACACCTATCCCAAAAAAAAATTTACGCAGTTTGCGCAAATAAAACTGGAAACTGGAACTGGAGAGAGGGCCTGTAGGTGGAACTCCGGAAAAATTGTTTGGAGAGAGGGCCTGTAGGTGGACCTCCGGAAAAATTGTTTGGAGAGAGGGCCTGTAGGTGGACCTCCGGAAAAATTGTTTGGAGAGAGGGCCTGTAGGTGGACCTCTGGAAAAATTGTGGTAAAA
>ONZH01027659.1:0-20207 GCA_900303285.1 Rhinella marina
ACAGAAAAAAAAAAAAAAAAGGGGAAGAAAGGAAAAAACCCAATCAAAAAACTATATTTAATTGGATAAATCCTTTCTCCATATACTCAGCTGTCTTAGGAGAAAAACATCCTCAATTGTGCAGTGGTCTATTTCACCACTTACAATCAATTCTTGAAGCATACAAGAACTTTAGAGGATTTGCTTGGCTAAATTATGATGAATCATTTCGTCAAAAACTCGCCGTGTACCCCAATTTATCTTGGGGAGCAAGAGATGTAGGGCTATGGATTACATTAATGCTACCACAAAGACAAAATTATTTTCGTCACCAAACAAACTCACTATATTCACATAGCAAAAGTTTTTAATATTCCAATCGCACATGAAAAAAACAGTATATCCCACAAAAAAATTTAAAATTCCTTGGAATCGAAATTGATACAGAAAGAATGGAATTTCGCATACCAAGGGATAAAATAAAATCCACCAGAATTTTGTTAGAACATATTTACTGTTCCAAGAAAACCACATTAAAAAGGCTCCAATCACTTTTAGGTTCACTTAACTTTATAACTAGAGTAATACCAATGGGAAGAGTATTTTCCAAAAGAATGTATGCAGCTACCAAAGGTCTAAAGAATTCTTATGACCATATTAGGATTACAAAACAATTAAAACAAGACATGGACATATGGAAAGAATTCAATGGTAGCACTATATGGCAAGCAGATTTCTCTGAAACCAAAACATTAGAGTTATTTACAGATGCCGCTGGCTCTATAGGTTATGGAGCCTATTTTAATAGAAAATGGTCTGCTGAAATATGGCCCAATAGTTGGCTGAATACAAAACTAATAAAAAAAACATACAATTCTTAGAACTATTCCCAGTACTAGTGTCATTAACCCCTTCGCACCCGCGCCGTACATGTATGGCGCTGGGGCGATGCGGGCACATGGCGCCCGCTCGCAAGTGCGGCGGGCGTCATGGCCGGCAAGTCTCTGCTGTTTCTAACAGCAGAGACTTGCCGCTACTTACCGCCATCGGCGGCGTCTTCCTGGGAGTTTACACCATTCGCTTCCGGGTGGTGTACAGACACCCCGTGTGGCCAATCGGGGTGTCTGTACACCATATGAAAACTGTAATCCTGTAATCCCTGGTGAGGATTACAGTTTTCAAAGTGCAATTCTTATCCTGGCCACTAGATGGCAGGCCAGGATAAGAAATGAGCAATTCTTGGTTTTCTGAGTCTATAAAATCCATGATTGCTCATAAAGAAAAAAAAAAGCCACAATATATAAGCCCATATTTGAGCTTTCAAATAGTAAAAAAAAAAAAAAAAAAAATGTTAAATATATAAAAAATAAAAAAGATATAAAAGTTCAAATCACCCCCCTTTCCGTATAATTAAAAAATAAATACCTAAATAACAATAAATATAGACATCATGGGTATCACCGTGACCGAAAACGCCCGTACTTTTAAAATGTAAAAAAAAAATTACGGCGAATTGTGTGGCGGAAAAAAGCGTCCAAATGGCGATTTGCCGTTTTTTGTCGCTTTTTTTTTCTAAAAAAAAATTAAATAAAAAGTGATCAAAAAGTCATACACACCCCAGAATGGTATCAATAAAAACTTCAGATCGTCCCGCAAAAAATGAGCCCCCATACAGCTCTGTACACATAAATACCAAAAAGTTATAGGGGTCAAGATTTGACAAGGAAAAAAAAAAAAAAAAGGGCAACTTTCTAATTATTTTATCACTATGAAAACGCAGGAAAAACTATACATATTAGGTATTGCCGGATTCGTACTGACCAGTAGAATGAAAGTAATGGATCAGTTTTAATGCACATCGAACGCTGTAAATAAGAAACCCGTAGAACTGTAGCGGAATAGCGTTTTCTTTGCAATTTCACCCGGTTTGGAATTTTTTTCCCGCTTCCCACTACACCGTATGCAATATTAAATGGTGGCGTTGAAAAGTACAACTTGTCCCTCAAAAAACAAGCCCTCATACAGCTATGTAAACAGAAAAATAAAAGAGTTATGGCTGTTTGAAGGCAGGGAGCGCAAAACGAAAATGCATAACCGAAAAAACCTCCGGGCGCGAAAGGGTTAATATGGCAAAAATATTTGCAAAACAAAAGAATTTTAATACACTCAGACAACAAAGGAGTGGTATTCTGCATTAACTGTTTAACTGCCAGGTCCTCAGAAGTTAGAAACGTACTGTAAGGGATCGTACACGCTCAGGGGGTCACATCACACAATTTCTTCATAAATACAAGGTTTTCCAGGTCCAACTCTATTTTATTGGTACCAGCACTCAACACAAAACAAATCATAAACCAAAATACCTGCCCGGCTAGGCTCTGGCTAGACATAGGTTTCCCTATCTCACCTTTAATAAGACACTGTTCACAAGCAGCTTTTGTTGCGGCTTCCTTCAGCCATCTGGGTCAGCTGCTTCCGGGCCATGACCTCCACACAAATTCAGAGTCTTGGGAGAGATCCGGCTATACGTAGCCTGTGGTCCCCTTCAGCCCACCGGGCTGAGACCACACCAAGCCTCACTGGCTTCACCCTCTCTCAGGGTCAGTGCCTCTCCCCAGACTGACACACTGGAGGATTACTTATCCCTCCCAGATTACACCAGCTGGCCTCACCTGGGATCTCCTCAGGCCAGAGAAAAGACATGCCCTGGAATTGGGTGGGTTGGAAAGGTCCCACTGCCGACCTACCTTCCCAACCCAAATAAAATCCAGCCAAGCTATTACTATCAAAATAGCTCCAGCAAGTAAGTTTGCTAAAGCCAGCACCGTCTACCTGGATTTTATTCATCTCACCCAGTTGAGGAACCTGAGTGAGATACACACCCCTTCCAGCTTCACCACACCACACATCACCACAGTACTTAGACAAATAGTTTTAATTTGTTTAAAAAATAATATATGGCTCAAATGTAAATATGTTTGTGGAAAATCTAACATTATTGCCGATTCACTGTCACGACAGGAATTCCAGAAATTCAGAGAAATAGTGCCAAATGCAGAAATAAAAGGAATCCCCTGTCCAACTCATTTATGGACGACGAATTGGACGTAATTATTAATTTGATTAAGAATTCTGTAGCACCATCAACATGGGCCGGGTATACGGCTGCATGGCACAATTGGAATAATTTTTGCAACCTACACAATTACAACCCGTTGGATGATAATTTGAGAAATTATATCCAATTCGTACTTTCATTATATGGGAAAGGTATTAGATCATAATAAAATACATGTTGAAAGGTATGAAAAAAGAACAAATACCAATAACCAGAACCAGACCTATATCGATAAAAATGTTGAGACAATTCATCCAAACATTACCTACAATATGCTCATCTCCTTATGAATCTTCTTTGTTTACAACTTCATTCTTATTGATTTTCTTTGGAGCATTGCGAATCTCCGAGATAGCTGCGAACAACAAAAACGCAATCGATCTATTGAACATTAATTATATAAAAATTTTTGAAGATTACTTAATCATCTTCATCAAAAAATCTAAAACAGATCAATCCAGTATAGGATCTATGATTCGACTCAATAGTTGCCAAGATAAAACATTATGCCCAGTTTACACTTTAAAAAACTGGTTATCAATTAGATCTTTATCAAATGGTCCGTTATTCCGACATCTAGACCAAACCCCACTAACCAAATATCAATTTAATTATATACTTAACAAAGTTAAAGCAATTTTAGGTTTATCTGATCTAAAAATTTCATCACACTCCTTTCATATAGGAGCAACAACATTAGCTTCTCAATTGGGAATTGGAATAGATAATTTGAAGAAAATAGGTAGATGGAAATCGTCAAGATACAAGTTATATACTAGACCAGATTTATTGGTTTAAATTTATTTCACTTTCAGGTCCCAACAAGATAATATGGATCATCGGACATTCTGTTATAACCACAATCCATAAAAGAACAACCAAAAGATTCAAATATCAAAAACTGGAGATAAAAGATAATTTGACGATTTACTGGAAAGGCATATATGGTCTTAGAATAGATAAGATTGTAACCAAATGTGAAAAAATGGAAAAAAGGTACCCAATCTCAAACATACTGATTTTACATGCAGGTTTACACGACATTGGATTAGTACCATCACATGAGTTGATAAATAACATCAAACACTTTTTATCCAAACTACAAGAAAAATACAGTAATACTCAAATAATTTTTTCAGATATAATCCCCAAATTTAGTTGGAAATCCGAGAACCTGTTGTTCTTGGAAAAAATACGGAAAAGAGTGAATAAACAGATAGAAAAACACATGCCAAAGATAAATGGTTTTTCATACAGACACACTGAATTAGAAGACGGTACTCCAGGAATTTATAACGGAATGAAAACGAGTTTATCAGATATTGGTTGTGACATTTTTGCAGTAGGAATTCAAAATATGCTGGAAAAAGGCCTGCGATGTCTAGGTTAGCCATTAAGCTTTGCTTTATGGCGGATGGGGAGTTAAGTCACTCTAAACGAGTGGACTATTGGTACAATGTTCATTACTTGTTATATTTAAGTTGTTAATAAGATTATTAAGTTTAAAGATAACAAAATAGCATCCTGGCCTAATCCACCATAAATTAATAAAATATAAAATACTGGAAATTAATAAACTGTCCTGTGGTTTATAGGTATATTATAAAATAAATATTGTTATATGACACCATGGGGCGAACCAATTCTGAATAGAATTGGGGAGCCATGGTGTCATTGCAATTAAAATGTGTATGTGTTAAATTAAACTTACCTGATCAGATGAATGGCATCTCCCAAGAAGTTTCTGGAACAGGCAGGAGACCAGGCGCATGAGGATCTTGATTGGAGAAAAGGTCAACAGCTTCAGCATGCGCCACCTGTGAAAGAAAGGAAAAAAACGTTAGTGTCACATTCAGTGAGTAGCAGGATCAAGAACACCCTCCCTCCCCATAAAAAATGTTGCGATGCTATGTTTGGGGAGTTAAGTCACTCTAATCGAGTGGACTATTGGTACAATGTTCATTACTTTTTATATTTAAGTTGTTAATAAGATTATTAAGTTTAAAGATAACAAAATAGCATCGCGGCCTAATCCACCATAAATTAATAAAATATAAAATACTGGAAATTAATAAACTGTCCTGTGGTTTATAGGTATATTATAAAATAAATATTGTTATATGACACCATGTTCTCCAAGTGGTTAGTGAAGCCGACATATCACAATAATTTTAAAATCAAGTTAAAGAAGTTTAAACTTGTGTTACCCTCTCTCTAAGGAGATGTCTCTCTTGTCCCAGTGTAGGAGTGCCAAGGGTATTTTAGGCCTACAGTGTCTCTGGGGTATGTGTCACGGTGTTCCTACCTTGATGGATGAATAGGCCCCAGGCGGTGGCTCTGGCTGCAAAAATGATAGGTGGAATAATTGAGGGTCATCGAGTGAAATGAAGTCCAGACCATCACTGGGGTGTTACAATTATAGTACATTCGCAATCTCTTTTTAACAAAGCGAGAAACAGCCCTGCACCTCACATAGATCCAGAGATCTGCCCCAATTACTGCTACATCAAGCTGGTTACTAAAGGGTAGTGTGACTAGTGTCTATTCTGCTGCATGTCAGGACTCATGTCCATCTCTCCCTGTCATAGCTCAGGACAGGAGGCAGTTGAAGATTTAAACTGAGCATGTGTGGCCTTCTCAGTGAGCAGTTAAAAGAAAATTTAGAAAAAAAAATGTCTCATTATTTAAAAATATAGTCAGTTCTAGTAGATATACAAAATATTTCATGACATGACATGCAACTAGTATTCAGATCCAGGTGCTGCTTTGAAAGTTTAGAATATTTTTCGTGGGACAACCCCTTTAACTTGATATTACATACTAATTATATTCCTGTTTAATTTTTATTTTATTTATTTTTTGTATTTTTCTGTTTTCAAAAACTTATTTTATTATTATCATTATTATTAATAATAATATTAAATAGGTATATAACCTGTGGTTTGATGTTTTTTTACACCTTTAACCCCTTCCTGACATACTGTGAAGAAATATTGTTAGGAAACATATATGTACGTAACGCACAAGTGCTGCCAAAAATGACACGGAACAGGCACTCCAATACAAGGGGTATAAAGAAGGGCCTCATTCACATTGCGGAACAATTGTTCTTGTTGTGGGACTCATACACTCATAAAGCCTATGCACAAAGTGACAAGTCTGCCAAAAATTACAAGGAACAGGCACTCCGATACACCTATAAATACACATAAAGGAGGGCATCAGACACACCCGTGAAAAATTAAGATTGATGGCCTGCTGGTGAACAGACCCATGAAAACATTATTTTTGAGGGACTGGTGGTGAACAGACCCATGAAAACATTATCTTTGAGGGACTGGTGGTGAACAGACCCTTGAAAACATTATGGTTGAAGGCCTGGTGGTGAATAGACCCATGAAAAGATTATGGTTGAAGGCCTGGTGGTGAACAGACCCATGAAAACATTATGGTTGAAGGCCTGGTGGTGAACAGACCCATGAAAACATTAATTATGGGGGTAACGTTAACTAACAACAGCTACAAGAGTAGAAAACGGAGGAGGAGGTAGACAACAGTGTTTGCTTTTGAAATAGGGTTTTGTAGACTTCGGGTTCGCACAGCCCATGACAAGACACTAGACACTAGACATGTCATGGCTGTAAAATTATGGCCTGGCTGACAGCAACAGTGGGAAGACAGCATTCAGACTATTCTGCCCTGCAAGGCCTGATCTAATCACCAGCATCAGCAAGAGGAGTATGAAATTCAGATGTAATCCAGCCTTTATTCATTTTTATAAAGGTATTTTTTTGAACACTGCCTGGTGACAGATTTGTCCTTTTGGGTGTCACCACCCCCCCAGCGGCACTAAAAACCCTCTCTGACATGACACTTGAGGCTGGGCAGGAAAGAAGCCCTAGTGTATAGTGGGACAGTTCCGGCCACTGTTGTAATCTGCCTGCCCAGAAGTCCAGGGACCTGGACCTCCTTCTCAGACATGCTGGCAGCAGGCTGGGGCTGGCTGTTAGCTCTGGACAGGTTACTACATAGCTTCTCCCGCAATGAGACTAATTTCTCTTCCCTTTCCTGGGGAGGAAAACAATCCCCCATGTTGGATTGATACCGCGGGTCCAGAAGCATCGCCAGCCAGTATTCGTTAGTCTGCCTTATGTTTAGGATACGCCTGTCAGTGCGTAAGCATGTGAGCATACAACTCGCCATCCTGCCTAGCGTGCCTGAGAGGCCACTTCTTTCCATCTCAGCCTCTCTCCGAGAAACTGCTGTGTCCCTTAAAGTATCATCATCCTCATCCTCCACCTGTGTCTCCTCCTCCTCCTCCTGGTCATCAACATCACCCTCATTAAAATCCTCCTCCTCTTCCCCCTCCTCTAACTGAAGCTCCTCATCCTGCTCCACAAGGGAACTTTGGCGTTGGGGCTCCCCTACAGTGACAGCATGGTGGCCGGTAGACAAATGACCAGGATTTCCTTCCCCCATTGCCCCCTGCTGCATGAGCGTGAGTGTCTTTTCCAGCACAAATATTATTGAAATTACGTTGTTCACACCGCAGCTGTCCCGGCTGACCAATTTGGTGGCTTCTTCTAAGGGCCTTAGAACAGTGCAGGCATCTCAGACCAGCCTCCACTGCCGGAAATCAAAGCCCCACCTGCTCCCTATGCTGGAAGATTTTGGCTGCTGCTGGACAAAATCGTCCACTGCTCTACGCTGCTCTAGGAGTCGCTGCAACATATGAAGAGTGGAATTCCACCGGGTCGCCACGTCACCTATTAAGCAGTGTGGCGGAAGACCGTTTTGACACTGCAGTTCCAGCAGAGGGTGCCGAGATACATATGAATGGCTAAAATGAGTGCAAAGCTTCCGCGACTTTGCCAGCATGTGCGCAGGCTAGTGAATGTTTTTAGAAATCTTTGCACCACTAGATTTAGCACATGTGCCATACAGGGAGCATGCGAGAATTGACCCAGGTTCAGCGCTGCCACTATATTTGTCCCATTGTCACTCACTACCTTGCCCACTTCCAGCTGACGTGGAGTCAGCCAGTGCGCTATTTGCTGCTTCATGTAATGCAGCAAGCGCTGGCCTGTGTGGCTGCTACTGCCAAGACAAACTAAGTCTAACACTGCATGGCAGCGTTTCACCTGACACATGTGATATGAAGGAGCACGGGTAACTCGCTGCCCTGACGCTCCAGCAGGCGGACTGCCCGTGGAGGTGGAAGCGGATAGTTGTTGGGTGCTCTGCTGCAATCCTGGCCGGAAAGCACGTGGAGGTGCCAACAGCAATTGACCGGGTTGCTGGGGTGTTCCTGCCTCGCTGCCACTAAATACATTCAGACAGTGGGCAGTAAAGGACATGTATTGCCCCTGGCCATAAGCACTGCTCCAGGTGTCCACCGTGATGTGCACCGTGCTACAGAGAGACAGCTGCAGGGAGTGTCCAATATTGTCAGCCACGTGGGAGTAAAGGGCGGGGATAGCTTTTTTGGAGAAGAAATGCCATCTAGGGACCTGCCAGCGTGGCTGAGCGCAAGCCATTAGCTCCCTAAAAGCTGGGCAGTCAACCAGCTGGTATGGCAGAGACTGCACAGCCAGCAACTTTGTCAGGTGACTGTTCAGTTTGCGCACTGTCGGATTACTTGTGACATAAAACTGCTTCCTGGTCACACACTCGGCAATGGACGGCTGCCGAATGAGAGGAGGTGGAGGCATGCACGCACTGGGCGACGATGAGGTGGATGTACTACTTACACCCCGGGATGCGGGCTGAGCTATGACCCTGGATGCGGCCTGCCTGACAGAAGGGACCCCCAGAGAAGTAACCAGCTCTTTACTATTATTGGGCTGCTCTAAATTGCCGGCATGACGCCGCTTCAAATGGTTCCACAGAGCAGTGGTCCCAACATTTGCGGCTTTCCCACGGCTAAATTTATGCTTACAGAAATTACACGTGGCCATACTGCTATCCCCCGGCAGAGTGGTAAAATACTTCCACACACCCGACGTGCGCCCTTTACAGCTGGCCAAGCTTCTCGCACGCTTACTTCCTGGTGCCGGCCCCACTATATTTGGGGTCTCGCTAGTTTCCAGGGAAGCACTAGCCCTGGGCCTAACTTGCCTCTGCCCTCTGTTGCTGCCACTACTAGTACCACCCTCCTCCTCTGAGCTCAAATCCTCCTCCGCTTCACAGGTCCTCCGGCCTAACACATCAGATTCCTCATCAGACTCATCCACAACACATTTTTGCAAATTAGGCTGTTCCCCACCAACTGACAATTCTGGGCAGTCCAAAATCTGACTGCCCTCTAAGAAATCCTCAGGGAGGCTGTCCTCTATAACCGCTGGATTATAAATTGGGCTTCGGTGGATTTTTTTCCTAGAAATTGCTGAAGGGACACCACTAGGAGGGAACACTGAAGCCCGAGAGGTGGCAGAAAATGACGGGGTTTGCTTGAGTGGAATGGTGGAACAGGACGAGTCTGACCCCTGGCTACATATGGACACTGTATCAGCAGATGACAGCAGATCATCCGGCTGAGACTGAGATGAGCGTGCCATCCCCTCCACTACCTCATCTGCTTTCTCCTCCAATACAATGTTGCGCCTTGGTGGGTTAGCCTGGTGGAACAACGGCCAAGTATTGGGAATATTACTAGCAGATGCTTCGGCTATAGGTCTTTTGGCACTGCTGGCGCTGCCCTGTGCCACCTTCTCCTTTTTTTTAAAGCTCAAAGTCTGGCTGGAACTGGACCCCTTTTGCTTATCCATGCCAAAGATTTTTTAATTCACTCTGTGGCCCTGCAGCTGGTCTTTGTCCCTGTCTCTCCCTGTCTCTCTCTCCCTGCCTGATTATTTACTAGCCCTGACCTGGCCCTGCAGTATCCCTGATATATGTATGATAGATTCCCACTACAAATACACCCCAGTTAGAAGAACACAGTGTCTCTGAACTTCACAAATTCACAACAGTGCTTCTGCTCGCCTCAGCAGTTGCAGCATAAATGAAGCGTCACTGGCTTACTGAGCCTGAGCCAATCAGAGCAAGCCCAGCCTACTAGGTCAGGTGACCGCTTTCTTCCTGGGCTTTTGCGCACAATAAACGAACGAACAGTAAAAGATCGCTACTAAATTGAATTCGTACGCAACAGCGTACACAGTAACTAATTCGTACGCAATTGAGTATAATTTATAGGACAAACTACGTAGCGAATGCGTACAAAGCCGAAGCGAATCAACTAATATTCGGATTTGCTTCGCAGCTGAAAAATCCCAAGATTCGATACGAATCTACGAAGCGGCGAATAGATTCGCTCATCTCTACTAGAGTTCAATTTATTGTCAAGAAAGTGACTTTGTTATTAGGGCCTGTGAATTTTACGTAGGCACTTGACCCTGCAATAATTTTCTCTGGGTCAGTAAAATTACCTTAAACTTTGCAATCTCTTTTTCTTAACTTTCCTTGAAATGTATGAATTTATAAAATACCAAAGAATAAAGTTTGTCACTGATTGATACACAAGGCAGTATGGATGCATAAGCTATTCAGGTACACAATATGGACCATGGCAGCTACTGAATAGCACAATTTACAAATGCAATTATGCAAATAAATTCACTTTGTTAGGAAAGGAGATAAAGAAGAATACTTCCTATGCCAATGTGTTTCTATTGTGAAAGGGATGGAGGTCTGTCCGCCATCCACCACAATACTATAGCATTCCAGCTTAGTAAAAAAAAAAAAAACTTATAGTGAGAACAATCACCTTCACGTGAGAAACATAACAGACCTATCTCAGGGGATAAATGAAATAATTTGCTCAGATCCATAGAAAGTGCAAGGGCAAATATGTTGATTAAACCTAACTTCATCTTCAGAACATTTATAACAACTGGTGAACTACAAAATGCTAAATAAGCTTATTGTTGGTGACAGAGAGACAAGCCTTATACTGTCAAAAGGGGGAGAACTTGCGCTGTTCCTTGCAGTTGTCTTTGTTACGCCAGCAGCTGTTACAGGCAGGGACAGCTTTTTTTTTTCACTGCCCACTTGGTCAATGTCTTTTACAGTGAGACAGTACTGCAACAACAAGGGCAGGTCTTATTGTCACTCCCACATTTGTGTTGGTCTTGTTCCCACACCAGACACCTCCTTCATGGTCGTCTCCACATTCCCAACAAAAGCAGGGCAGAGCATTGGGCCCACTTATCCTCCCTCCAATCAAAAGTGTAAAGTGAAGCGTTGACATGCCGTGTTAGCCTTGATCAGGCTTGGCAAGAGTAACCACATAGACAATCACTTGCTAAAGTACATCAACTATCAAAGAGCCTGCTGTCTCCCCATCATCTCAAACTGGGAAAAAGTGTTCAGCGACAAGGAAGGGATAATGTGCCTGCACTGCATTTGTAGAAAATAACACATACTCCCTGCTAGGCGCACGTGATAAATCAAGTTATGCAATGCTTTTTGAAAAAGTACAGCAGCCTGCAGAGAGTGCTTTCCATATGCAGTACACTGTCCTCACATTTCAGCCATTCTTATATGGAAAGGAAAGTCCTCCTTGACTTGTAGTGACAAAACACTTGATCCGCAACTTTCCAATTCGCTGTATCTGTATGAGCAACATAAAGCAATAAATTATTTTGTTATGCACCAGACCACTTCTGCAGGGAGCATGTATTGTTTTGAGGTCAAGCAGTGACAGCTCATCTGAGACGCTTGTCATGTACTCAAGGAGGAGGAGTTGCTTGTGCACAAAGACAAGCAGCACAAGCCACAGCAACAATAGAGAAAATGTATTCAATTTTCGCTATCAAATGTGAAAATAGAAGAATTGGTGTCCCCCTTCAAACTACTTGATTTTTAGAGGCCCAAATAGGAGGAACGTTAGGTAGATTGGACTTAACAAGGAGTGGAGAGCCCCTGGGGGGATGCCACAGATATCCAAGATGACAGGATGAGCGGCAATCAAGGTGGAGCTTTAGTTGGGGTTGAATGGGGGGTGTTAAGGGGAGGGGGAAAATAGACAATGGATTGGGAGGCAATTGAGAGAACTTTGTATATGTCATAGTGAACAATTATTGGATTAAATGAATCTTGTCCTGATTATTTTATGAATTTCTGAAACCGGGCACATGTCTTCATCACTGGCATTGCAATGACATGCTTTACTACATACTTGATGTATCATGATGAAGTGTTCTCTCCTCCTGATCTCAATAAAAAAAATTCAAAAAATAAATAAAAGTTAACAGAAGCTATAAAAATAGTCCTAGGAGACCTCAGAGAATCATATATCGATATCAAGCCAATTGGAACATATTTGATTCCTGTAGAATAGATTTGGATGCAAATCAATTAAAAAACAATCTGTAAATCGGACATACAATAAAAAAGTTTGCTCATCTCTAATTTCAACCATGATGAAGCACTGATATAGCCATATTCTGATCTAAATAAAGAATGTCCGCCGAAATGTGTGTTGGGGTTGGTGCCATCCTGGAGGAGACACAATATGGGTAACTGATTCTGTCCTTTATACTCTTTTTGCACTTGCACTTTATCTAGTTGTTCTTTGGACTATTGTGAACTGCTGCCACTGTGTCCTCTTCCAGTGATGTCACCATTTTCCCTGCACTTGTTTTTAATATTTTACTGTTGATACATTTCAGTTAATAAAGTATATCATTATTTCATGTAGTCTGGCAGTTTTTATAGGTATTAGATAAAGAATTGATTTGATACAGTCTAATCTCATGGACAGATAAACCTCTCCAATAATTCACCTCTTTGAGAACACAAACCCCCACATACATCAGATTGACACCTTTTTCAGTTTCTTTTTTTGCAGTTTATATGTATATTGGCCGGTTCTTTGAGAGGGCCACATCTCAAGAGGATGTTTTTTTTTACTACAATTTATGACAGTCATCTCAAAATGAGTACACAGTGAATTTTTTATATTTCTTATAGATTTCATTATAGACTTCTACCTCACCCATATATATGATAATATGAAATTATGAATGATTGATAGTCTGATAAGAAAAAATGAAAGGGCAATAATGATCTTAGTACAGCAAGGTGTGAATAGACACTGCAGGACATTAGCAAAATTTATTTTCTAAGACATAATAATACATAAACATAATATTTTTTTCCTAAACACTTTCCTGCATTATTTACCAGGTACAGTGATGCTTAATGATGCACAGTACATATGTACGTTTTTGGAGCAATTTGTAGCAGAAGCAATTACACATACAGTACACATGGAAATATTTATTGAAATTATTTTAAAGCTAAAATAGTTCGTGTATTAAGGAAATGTTTTCCTGGATGTGTTACATTTACATAAAAGCTTCTATTTTGTTTGTCAGCTATCTGCTAGATGTTTGCCAATTTTATTCATTTGCTTTGTGCACTGTTATCTGATGCATTTTATCTAAGTGATAACGCATCTATTAAAATGCCTAAATGTACAACCTGTGGTATAACAGCTTGACCTACTAATAGAGGAGAACTATACATAGAAATGAACCTGATTCCTGTACATTTATATGATGTAATACTTATTAAACTAAGAATACCTAGTTACTGGAATGATTTCAGATTTTGGTGGCTGATATACCATTTGTAGATAATTCTATACATGCAAATGGTTGCCCCTTATATATGATATTAGCAAACTGCACAATAAACATAACTAAAATAGATGAAAGTGTAACAGTACCTTTAAAAACCTTTTGATGTGTTCTAGTGATATATTGTTTTGATTGGTGTGGATCAGAGTGCTGAGACCCCCTGTTGATCGCTAAAATTAGGAGATTTAAGCCATAATACAGAAAGCTGTCTCTTTTCACTGCTGAACACAGGCACAATAGAAAGTCTATGAGCCTGTCCCCACTTCTTAAGAGCACTTCTATCTCCTCATTTTAGCAATCTGCTGGGTTCTCAGCATTCAGACCCCGCTGATCAAAATCTTTGATATGTCTCTATAAAACATAAAAAGTTTTTCAAACGTACAGGTACACTTTAATCCTAAATGATTGGAAGAATCTATCCCCAATCCAGCTCCACTTGAGCCATAGGAGAAAGCTACTGGAAGAAAACACTCCAAGGATTACTTTATCTTGGAAACTTGGATAGAAAAACACAGCCTACTACTTTCACACTTGCGTTGTTGTTTTCTGGTAGGGATGAGCGAACTTTTGAAAAGTTCGGTTCGCTTCGCTTCGGCGAACTTTCTTGAATTTCTGATTCGTACGAACCGAACCTAAAACGAACCTTGCTATAATGGCTGAATAATTGCTTCTACAATAATGGGAGACTGATAGGGTATAGTTTCGTTTACTTGCAGTTGCTATTACAATGAAAAAAGTGGAAAAAATCCAAGTGACTTCAACAATGGCGACGCAATATATACGCATATTTGAGAATTTACACTAATGCGTACGCTAATGCGAACATTCCCGCACAAATAACGAACATACAGTGTAACGTTGTCAAAGGTACGCTACTTAACTGAATATGTACGCATTAGCGTACTCATACACTGCGTCTGCAAACATTCCTACTCAAGTAACGAACATACAGTCTAGCGTTGTCAAAGGTACGCTACTTAACTGAATATGTACGCATTAGCGTCACGAACAGGATGAGTCTGAAGTGCCTATACCGTTAAGGCCACAGCTCAACCATCCCTAAAACAGACTTTAAACTAATAGCTTTTTATGTACAAAGCCAAAGAATTAGTCAGAAAACCTGACAGATGTCTACTGAAAAATTACTTTGACACAGTTGCTGCGGTGCAGACGGCGCAAAACGCTGCGCGCCGGCACCAGAAGATTTAACAACGCCATTTTCTCACTAGTGGCACAGCTTCTTCATGCTGAAGCAAAGAAACCGTCCCCTCAAGAGCGGGAAAACCATGGCACGGCCCCCTGTAGCACGGGAAAATCCAATCCAGCCCGCCAGGAACTTGCTGTGGGAGCATTGAGAGCGAAGACTCCACCCCCTTAGCTCCTCCTTCATCTCCGGTGTATGCGAAGAAAGAGAGAGACAACAACATGGAGTCCCATCAGCGTGGCCCTAGTTGGGGGGATATGGTGTGGGGCACCGACCCATATGAGCCTACACCTAGACCAGCGGAGGTTCGCCTGGACCAAGTTATCCGCAAGGCACAGCTGGTGCGGAACCCCGAAGTGCCTCATCTACCGGTCATAGCAGCTGGAGATCCTGCAAGCGAGGCCGCACACGTGGTCCCGAAGATGGACGCAACCAGCGGTGCACTTAGGAAGCCACCATACGTCCGGGCCAAAGTCCGAGTCGAGACGGCCGGGCCTGCGGAGGAAGTCCACAACCGAGTGGCCGGAGTCCCCACCTCGCCTAAGCCCCGACATAACGACCTCCGACAGAACCCCATTGTTCCTGCTGCGGTAACTAAAAATGTTACTACCCTGTGGGACTATAAAAGGGTTGTAGAAGAGTGGGTGGTCGAGGTGCTGGAACATCCCCGACGTGGTGACCCGACTCTCGAAACCGGGACTGTGCTTTGGTTTAACGTGGACCGCGGCATGGGGTTCATCACAGACAAGGAGTCCGCTGAGGAGCTCTACATTAATCATCGCTCCGTGAAGAGGCCGTACCTCCCTCCAGCACGACACAACCTCCATGCGGGCGACTTTGTAGAATTCATGCCTATGAAGAGCCTACAAGGCCCCTTTGTCACCGGGGTGAAGGTCATCACCAGACCACCGAGGACAGAGGCACCTCAAGAGGAATGGGAAGATCACTCCACGACCGCCACCCTTACTCACCGTCCATGAGAGGATGAAGCGGGAGACAGTCAGCCAGGAGCAAGACCTCTTCTTGGCGAGCCGGAGCAACTCATTCCCGAGCTTCCTCCACCACCAGCGTTCCAGGTGGGTCAGATTACAGGCAGTAAATTTATTTTCAACCCCCTGGCCACCTACCACCTGATGCAGGAGGCACCAGCAGCCCAATCTGTTGCCCGGGGTAGGCCTCTGGCCGAGCCTCTACAACCCGAGGTTCGGTCGCCAGTGGGCCCGGCAGGAGCATCCGGGCCTTACAGGGTCCGTTCCAAAATGGCTGCCACAGTCACCAGTGTGACCACTGGGACCCTGCCCCGACCAGTGCCACATCTATCTTTAAGAGGACGCTGGGGAATGGCCGCTGCCTACCGTGAGGCCTATCAGACGCAGGAGCGCCCTCTTATGTCGTTCAGCTCCAGCAGCGACGAGGAGGATGTGCCGGCTTTCCACTAAGGGGAGCCTGCACTCAAGTACTCTCAAAGAACTGTAGGACTAATGGGAGCCAACCCGTGGACTGAGCCCTGACTGGTGAGAACCTGTTGGCTATGTTTTAATTTGTTGTATTGCCCGTGTTTTAAGTCTCCACCATGATGGACACGTGTGGCAGGACTCCCCCCATCTGCAATAATCCAAGTTGCGCCATGTTTGCGCACCACATCCTTTTCCCCCCTTTTCAGGTTGTTGGGAAATCACTTTTAAAAGGGTTTGTCAAGAAACCTTTTCAGCTATTTATAACCTATTTTATTACCCATGTGGATTACAAATTTCAATTGAATTTGGGACTTTGTTCCAGTCTCAAGCCAAAGAAGAAGAAAAGATGGACTTGAATGTAACCACAGATATCCTATATTATGCCTTTAATATATTTGCACTTAAATGTTTGCACTAATATTTTACCTTTCAGCAACGATCAAGAATATTGCCCATTGTGTGTGTTTCTTTGCAGGTGCCACAATGTGTCCTCCAATGCACTTTAATGTATGGTCATGCACTTAGCCAGATAGTTAGCACCTTACTTGTCTCTGCCTCAGATATATATGCTGCCTCTGAGGGCGTTTCACACTAACGGTTCATGGTAGCCAGGTGTCAGAGCCACAAGCAGTTTTCTCTTATTCCTTCAGGGTTATCCTCGCTGCTATAGATGTGTCTTATATGTGGCAGGAGAGAATAGTCTCTCACTGGAACTCTGGCAGGACAGGTAGATTCCTCCTCCTAGTTCACTATGTCCTGAGGCCTTGTGCACCGCCTCCAGGAAAAAAATAACTTGCAGCTACTGATAGACATCAAGGTGACAAAGCGTAAAGCATTATCAGGCTTTGGTGCTTGGAAGGGATTACAGAATGAAGCCACCCTTCCGTTTGCAGGCTTATCATTTCACAATGGTGGGATTACAGAGTGAAGACACCCCCATGCTTTCTTTGGTATTCGTGGCCAGAATATTCAGAGTCAGTCAGAAATGGTTGCTTAGTACAGTTTACATAGGTTGTTCGTCTGCTGCGAGGGGATAACAGAGATCGGACAACCTACTCACAAGGCAGGAACGTACCAGCATAGTAGCGCAATAGTCTATATGTGTATGTAATGTCATCTATATGTATCTGGTGGACCAGCAGGTGTCAGTAAATACTATGGCAGATTCATATGTAGTTTTACCAGAATGGTACGGTCCTTAGTCCATTCTGACCCCCTCTGCTGGAGAGAAGTTAAGTTCTTCCAACTTCCTGCAGTGAGGAGGAAATGACAGTTTAGTCAGGGAGTTGTCCCATGTACCCTGATTGGGGAGGACATGTGCAGGACAGCAGAGCACCTTCAGCTCTGCTGTACCCTAAAGACAGAGTAATATAGTCAGCAATAAGGCACACCAATACTCTCAAGGGAAGCCAGACTTAAGAGGTAACCTCAGCTTAGAACAGGAAGCCTGAAACTTGAATTTCCAAGCACCTGCCAAGTATAAGCAATAAGCTGCACTTGCTGGACACCAAGCTGAAGGATGAACTGAGTTATTTGCATTCAAAGTTAAGTCAATAAAACTACGTTGGACCATTCCCAAAAGTCTGCGCATCATTCCCATCTGACGACCCTCAATTATTACTACTAGTAATTTTCTGCAGCCGGAGCCACCGCCTGGGGCCTGTTCATCTCACGAGCTAGGAACACCGTGACAATCCCACCAAAGACTTAAGTGGCCTAAATACCCCTTGGCACTCCTACCCCTGGGACATAAAGGAAAATCACCTTAGAGGGCCCTGGAGGGGGAAAGGGTCGCCCCCGTAGCAACCACGGCACCCCGGGCACTGCAACTGCCAAGACTGAACTCTCTAAACCCCCCACCAAACCACCCTCACAGCCGGCCAATAAAACACACAACACCTTAAGTTGGGTAAGGGTCGGTCACAGCTTTATTTTCTTATCTTATTCCAAAACTTCAACTTGTTGACCATAAACACCATAACCCGGAGTATTGAAGTGCTATGCCCCACAGCGTTCTGTGGGCAAGTCTGCCTTCTGCCTTCTTCTCCGTCTGAAATCGTCAACCGACCTCTGCTGTGACTTGCAATGTAAAACACTGAAACAAACCAGAAATGTATCAGAAAAAGTAAAGAAAACGATGAAATAATGGGGAAGGGAGGGTGGGAAGCTTTCAGTGAAGATGCTGGAGAAAGAGGCCGTCCCCCTATCAGGGCCATCCTTTTAACCCCTTAGCCGCTACCACCACCTCAGCCAACCAGGACGCAGGGGTGTTGGTTAAAAGAAACACCCTCTCGCTGGTAATTAGAAACAGTGTCCACAAGAGAAACACCCCCATGGGCAGAACCATTTTTTCCCCTTGCTGCAGCCTGAGTTTATTAACCCTTTAATGCACCACCGCTCGTCAGTCATAGACGCCTTCACTTAGGCACCTCGGCATCCGCTAAATTCAAAAGTGTAATTGGTGGAACTTCTGTCTTCAAAATAGAATCTAAATTTATGCTTTATCTTTTGTAGCTCAGCACAGGAAAGTCAACGTTAAAAAAAACCCTCTAACATTACAGCTAGTCTAGTAGGATACGGATACGGTGAAATAGACAGACAACCTCACCCACAGAATCTATGAGGTGACGAAAGGACATTTAAAAAGGCACAGATTCAAGAAGGCTTTATGCCAGTTCCATTATCCAAAAATACGTGTCCAATTTTCATGAAATGGACACCTCACAGGCACTCGCTTTACAAATTGACGCAACTACTCTGGTGTCAAACCTGTTGAATCTGGGCCTATGGCTGTTGTCAAGATATATATATATATATATATATATATATATATATATATATATATATATATCTTTGATACACCAGTTTGATGTCCTAACCGAGTGAAGCGCCCAACCCAATGGATGTATGCTTTTGTTTTTTTTAAGTGCTGTCACCAGCTGGCTTAAAGGATAAGTCCAGGCAATTTATGAGGCCTCATTCACACGACCGTAAGTGAATGGGGCCGTATCTATCCGCAAAATTACGGATATATACAGCCCCATTCACTTCTATGGGGCCGGGAGCGGCGGCAGGGAGCTAGCTCCATGCCGCGGCTCCTATGAAGAAAGTACTATAGTTGTCCGTGCGCATGGACAACTATAGGCATTTTTAATGGGGGCCGCCCGGCGTGTGTTCCGAGCGGCCCCATTGAAAATGCCTATAGTTGTCCATGCGCACAGACAACTATAGCACTTTCTTAATAGGAGCCACGGCATGTAGCTAGCTCCCTGCCGCCGCTCCCGGCCCCATAGAAGTGAATGGGGCTGTATCTATCCTCAATTTTGCAGATAGATACGGCTCCATTCACTTACAGTCGTGTGAGGGCACAGAAAGTAATTAATTGCCTGGACTTATCTTTTAAAGTGGGTAGGGGAAAAACCCCTGATGGGGTATGGGAGTGACCTTTCCGCCCTCTCTTTGGTCACTCCCAAAAAACCTCACCCTATGGGTACCTTCACATGTGGCTGTAGGTCTGCTATGTAAAATCCACAGGGCATTTTTATACCGTTCACCAAACGGCGTTAAGTACTATGGTGCTGTCCGGACATACGCAGTTCTGCGCTGAACTGGGTATTTGCGTCCAGCCCCATAGTACTGAAGGTGCATAAAATCAAGCCAACGATGCGCTGTGGATTTAGGGCCAGCGCATCCCATTGTAAAGGCACCCGTAAATAAGGCAAGTTAACCTGCCTTTCAGCAAACTGTTTGTTGCTGTAACTAACTGTTCTTTGGCACGGGTGCCAGGGATAGAACCCCACGGCTATAGT
>ONZH01027661.1:0-34327 GCA_900303285.1 Rhinella marina
ACCATCTTTCTGTAAAGCTCACCCCTACTCTGCCTAGACTGGGGACAGGTGACAGTGTCTTGCTGGGGTGACATAAAACTGGCAAAGGCCTTGGAGAACGTTCCCCTGCCAGTGCTGGACAAGCTGCCTGCTCGCCTCCTCTTCCCCACTACTTGGCCCACAGAACCACGCCCTCTGCTTCTAGCGGCGTCAGATAGGAAGGATTGTTTCAGCTTGTGCACCAGGGTCTGTTGATATTGATTCACTCTCATACTCCTTTCCTCTACAGGGATGAGAGTGGAAAGGTTCTGCTTGTACCGTGGGTCCAGGAGAGTGAACACCCAGTAATCGGTGTTTGTAAAAATCATTCTAACGTGAGGGTCACGGGATAGGCAGCCTAACATGAAGTCTGCCATGTGCGCCAGAGTCCCAACACGCAAGAATTCCCTCTCCTCACTGGCCTGACTCTCCATTTCCTCCTCCTCCTCCTCTTCAGTCCATACACGCTCAAGAGTTAAGAAGGACTGAGCACTGGTACCCTCTTCTGTCTCGCCAACATTCTCCTCCTCTTCCTCCTCATCCTCATCCCCCTCCTCCAATACACGGACCGGAGGGTGCTCTGGCTATCAAGCTACGTATCTTCTTCCCCCATCTCCTGTGACAAGCGCAAAGCTTCTGACTTCATGCTGAGCAGTGAGTTTTTCAACAGGTAAAGCAGCGGGATGGTGAGGCTGATAATGGCGGAACCGCCACTGACCATCTGTGTTGACTCCTCAAAGTTGCTCAACACCTGACAGATATCAGACATCCACGTCCACTCCTCATTGTAGACTTGAGGAAGCTGACTGACCTGACTACCAGTTCTGGTGGAAGTTGACATCTGGCAGTCTACAATCGCTCTGCGCTGCTGGTAAACTCTGGATAACATGTTTAATGTCGAATTCCATCTCGTGGGCAAGTCTCACAACAGTCGGTGAGCTGGCAGTTGTAGGCACCGCTGTGCTGCCCTGAGAGTGGCAGCATCTGTGGTTGACTTGCGGAAATGCGCATAGATGCGTCGCACCTTGGTGAGCAAATCTGACAAATTGGGGTATGTCTTGAGGAACCGCTGAACTATGAGATTGAACACGTGGGCCAGGCATGGCACATATGTCAGTCTGCCGAGTTGCAGAGCCGCCACCAGGTTACACCCGTTGCCACACACAACCATGCCTGGCTTGAGGTTCAGCGGTGCCAGCCACAGATCGGTCTGCGCCGTGATGCCCTGTAACAGCTCTTGAGCACGCCTAAGCCTTTTGTCACCTAAGCTCAGCAGTTTGAGCACCGCCTGCTGGCGCTTATCCACGGCACTGCTGCGCCTAGAGCTACCGACTTAAGGCGCCGTGCCCACGGATGGTAATTCGGAGGAGGAAGAGGGGTTTTAGGAAGAGGCATAGTACATCTGAGAAACCGTGACCGAGGTAGGCCCCGCAATCCTCGGTGTGGGCAGTACATGAGCGGCCCCAGGGTCAAACTTGGTCCCAGCCTCCACCAAGTTAACCCAATGTGCCATCAGTGAGATATAATGTCCCTTCCCAGCAGCACTTGTCCACGTGTCCGTGGTTAGGTGGACCTTATCACTAACCGCATTGGTCAGGGCACGGATGATGTTCTCTGACACGTGCTGGTGTAGGGCTGGGACGGCACATCGGGAAAAATAGTGGCGGCTGGGGACCAAGTACCGAGGGAAAGCCACCGCCATTAGGTTGCGGAAAGCCTCAGTCTCTACCAGTCTCCAGTCTCCACAATTTGGAGATGTGGACGTTTAGGGCTTGTGCATGTGGGTGGCTGGAATTGTATTTGCACTTGCGCTCAAATGTCTGCTGCAAAGACAGCTGAACGCTGCGCTGGGACACATTGGTGGAGGTTGTGGAGGATCGTGGAGGTGAAGGGGTGGTTGTATGGCGGGTGGCGCTCGTGCTGGGGTCCTGGGCGGTGGGTTGACTCGCCGAGCCAGCATGTGACACAGGGGAAGGGGCAGTGGTGTGACCAGCAGGAGGTGAACGGCCTTGGTTCCACTGAGTCGGGTGTTTAGCACTCATATGCCTGCGCATGCTGGTAGTGGTTAGGCTGGTAGTGGTGGCTCCCCTGCTGATCCTGGTGTGGCACAGGTTGCACACCACAGTCCGTCGGTCATCCTCACTTTCTTTAAAAAACCTCCAGACTTGCGAACATCTTGGCCTCGGCACGGGAGCTTAAGTCCGTGAAACAGTTGCTGATCTACCTGCTGTGGCCCTGCTTCTCCCTCTGGCCACCCAACTACCTCTTCCAACCTGTTCTGGTGCTGCACTTGCCTCCCCCTCAGAAGCACTGTCTTGAGTTGGATTACCAACCCAGCTTGGGTCAGTCACCTCATCATCCACAAGCTCTTCCTCCGATTCCTCACTCTGCTCCCCCCTCGGACTTACTGCCCTGACAACAACGTCACTGTCTGAAAACCGTGTCTCATCATCATAATCATCATCATCCGACACCTCTTCACGCACTACTTGCACAAAGTCCACACTCCCATCACCCACAGACTGTGAAAGTTCTAAATTTTGGGCATCGGGACAGAGCAACTGCTCAGGTTGCTGTTTAGCAGTGGTTTGTGTCTTTGGGTAGGGACCCGAAAAAAGTTCCTGTGAGTATGCCTGATCTGAATCCATACTTTCCGTGAGGGGGGCAGGCTGGGGGGAAGGAGGTTGAGCTGTAGGAGACAGAGGTCTACTCCCTTGGCTAGCGTGGGTGGACTGCGTGGAAGACTGGCTGGTGGATAAATTACTGGACCCATTGTCCGCTATCCACGTCATCACCTGTTCGCACTGTTGTGGTTTCAATAGTGGTGTACCACGTGAACCAGTAAGTTGCTAGAGGAAGCTAGGGAGCGAAACTCTGCGGCGTTCCACTGCTCCCTCATCAACATGTACTGTGTCACCCTCCCCAGGACCACGGCCTCTGCCCCCTACACTACTTGAAAGCCCACGCCCTCGACCCTTAGCCCTTGGGTTCAACATTTTGTATGTTCACTGCACTGTATGATATATAACTGAGAGAAAAAAAGTAGTCTTTAGACGGCGGCTATTGTACAACAAATCACTCAATTTTTCACTGCAATGTATGATATATAACTGAGAGAAAAAACGTATATTTTATACACTCCGGCTAGTGTGCAGCACACGACAGAATTTTGCACTGCACTGTATAATGTATAACTGAGAGGAAAAACGTATATTTTCTACACTCCGGCTAGTGTGCAGCACACAACAGAATTTTGCACTGCACTGTATAATATATAACTGAGAGGAAAACCGTATATTTTCTACACTCTGGCTAGTGTGCAGCACACGACAAAATTTTGCACTGCACTGTATAATATATAACTGAGACGAAAAACGTATATTTTCTACACTCCGGTTAGTGTGCAACACACAAAAGAATTTTGCACTGCACTGTATAATGTATAACTGAGACAAAAAAACGTATATTTTCTACACTCTGGCTAGTGTGCAGCACACGACAGAATTTTGCACTGCACTGTATAATGTATAACGGAGAGGAAAAACGTATATTTTCTACACTCCGGCTAGTGTGCAGCACACAACAGAATTTTTCACTGCACAGTATAATATTTAACTGAGAGGAAAAACGTAGTCTTTAGACGGCGGCTATTGCACCGCAAACCACTCAATTTTTTACTGAATTGTAGGATATATAACTAAGAGGAAAAACGTATATTTTCTACACTCCAGCTAGTGTGCAGCACACGACAGAATTTTGCACTGCACTGTATAATGTATAACTGAAAGGAAAAACGTATATTTTCTACACTCCGGCTAGTGTGCAGCACGTGACAGAATTTTTCACTGCACGGTATAATATATAACTGAGAGGAAAAACATAGTCTTTAGACGGCGGCTATTGCACCGCAAACCAGTCAATTTTTTACTGCACTGTATAATATATAACTGAGAGGAAAAACGTATATTTTCTACACTCCGGCTAGTGTGCAGCACACGACAGAATTTTGCACTGCACTGTATAATGTATAACTGAGACGAAAAAACGTATATTTTCTACACTCTGGCTAGTGTGCAGCACATGACAGAATTTTGCACTGCACTGTAGTATATATGACTGAGAGGATAAACGTAGTCTTTAGACGGTGGCTATTGCACTGCAAACCACTCAATTTTTCATTCAGCTGTAGGATATATAACGGAGAGGAAAAACGTATATTTTCTACACTCCGGTTAGTGTACAGCACACAACAGAATTTTCACTGCACTGTATAATATATAACTGAGAGGAAAAACGTATATTTTCTACACTCCGGCTAGTGTGCAGCACACGACAGAATTTTGCACTGCACTGTATAATGTATAACTGAGAGGAAAAATGTATATTTTCTACTCTCCGGCTAGTGTGCAGCACATGACACAATTTCGCACTGCACTGTAGTATATATTACTGAGAGGAAAAACTTAGTCTTTAGATGGCGGCTATTGCACCGCAAACCACTCAATTTTTCACTGCACTGTAGTATATATGACTGAGAGGAAAAACATATATTTTCTACACTTCGGCTAGTGTGCAGCACACGACAGAATTTTGCACTGCACTGTATAATGTATAACAGAGGAAAAACATATATTGTCCACACTCCTGCTAGTGTGGAGCACACGACAAAATTTTGCACTGCACTGTATAATGTATAACTGAGAGGAAAAACGTATATCTTCTACACTCCGGCTAGTGTGCAGCACGTGACAGAATTTTTCACTGCACGGTATAATATATAACTGAGAGGAAAAACATAGTCTTTAGACGGCGGCTATTGCACCGCAAACCACTCAATTTTTTACTGCACTCTATAATATATAATTGAGAGGAAAAACGTATATTTTCTACACTCCGGTTAGTGTACAGCACACAACAGAATTTTCACTGCACTGTATAATATATAACTGAGAGGAAAAACGTATATTTTCTACACTCCGGCTAGTGTGCAGCACACGACAGAATTTTGCACTGCACTGTATAATGTATAACTGAGACGAAAAACGTATATTTTCTACACTCTGGCTAGTGTGCAGCACATGACAGAATTTTGCACTGCACTGTATAATGTATAACTGAGAGGAAAAACGTATATTTTCTACACTCCGGCTAGTGTGCAGCACACAACAGAATTTTTCACTGCACTGTAGTATATATGACTGAGAGGATAAACGTAGTCTTTAGACGGTGGCTATTGCACTGCAAATCACTCAATTTTTCATTCAGCTGTAGGATATATAACGGAGAGGAAAAACGTATATTGTCTACACTCCAGCTAGTGTGCAGCACACGACAGAATTTTGCACTGCACTGTATAATGTATAACTGAGAGGAAAATGTATATTTTCTACACTCCGGCTAGTGTGCAGCACACGACAGAATTTTGCACTGCACTGAATAACTGAGAGGAAAAACGTATATTTTCTACACTTCGGCTAGTGTGCAGCACACGACAGAATTTTGCACTGCACTGTATAATATATAACTGGGAGGAAAAACTTATATTTTCTACACTCCGGCTAGTGTGCAGCACACGACACAATTTCGCATTGCTCTGTAGTATATATGACTGAGAGGAGAAACGTAGTCTTTAGACGGCGGCTATTGCACCGGAAACCACTCAATTTTTCACTGCACTGTAGTATATATGACTGAGAGGAAAAGCGTAGTCTTTAGACGGCGGCTATTGCACCGCAAACCACTCAATTTTTCACTGTGCGGTAGGATATATAAAAAAACGTATTCCCTAGACTGACACTACTGTATAGCACACTACATAAATGTTCACTGGACTGTAAGTGTATAGAAATGAGAGATGCCTAGAAAACTCTCCCTAATAAGTCAATAGGGACTGCTGAACACCATTAGGACCATTATGTGGCTTCCGTAAACCAATTCTCTTAAATGGGTCATCCGTAAATATATATTGATGATCTATCCTCTGGATAGGTCATCAATATCAGATCAGCGGGGGTCCCTGCTGTTAGAACTGGCCAGCTCTCCGTGGCAACCAGAGCTGCTTTTTAAATCATGTGATCACTGTGCATAGGTCACATGGCATAGTTGCACCTGTGACCCAATGGAGTGAATAGACTGTGCTGCAATACTAAGTACAGACGCTGTGAGACGCTGTGCATGGAAAGCTGCTGGGAACTCTGGTGAGTGTGGAAACTCCTTGAAACAGCTGATCTGCAGGGTGCCAGCATTGGACCCAGGCTGATATGATAATGATGACCTATCATGAAGATAGATCATCATTATCAATTCCTAGATAACCCCTTTAATGCTTTCTAAATGTTACTATGAACAGTTAAGGCAACATGGCAGCCCCCATAATCATGTTAAGTAAATAGAATAAAGAAATCTGCGATTAGAAAATAAAAACAAATTAGAAACAAAGGAAATGTCTTGCTATATTTTTTTTAATGGCAGATAAAATTTTTGGTTACACATTTCCTCTAAATTAGAGTACATAAGCATAAGGAATCTAGACATAAGGACTACAGATGGAGCTTCAAGCTATCTGCTATCAGAGTAAAGAGTAAGAGCAATTGTCAAAAATGATTTTTAGCCAAGAAAAGTAAAATGAAATAAGAAAATGCCCCAAATGTGTGCGTAGCTGAATAGGATTATAAAGGTGTAGAACTTTTCATTATACAATTGATGAGCTTTAAATGAAACCCATCTGCAGATTGATGTCGCCTTGCATATTTTTAAAAACAGTCAGGCTGAGGATAAAATGTCTGCTGGGCGACCATCTTCTCATACAACTCCGCTTTAGAACTCATGCAGATGAACGTGCCGTAAGGGCTCCGTGCCCGTATTGCGGAGGTACAGATCGGAAACCCGCAGAAAAATTATGAAGCTCTTCTGTGGGCTTTTGGGTCCATGCCTGAGCAGCGCAAAAGATAAGATATGTCCTATCTTTTGCTGTATCTTGTGGATCGTGGACCAATTCAAGTTAATGGGTCCACATCTGCAGCATGGAGTGCACACGGCCAGTGGTCCTCAGCATGGGCACAGAACCCTTGCATTCATTTGCAAGAGCCTTAAAGGGTTATTCTCATTTTAGACAATGGGGGCATATCGCTAGGATATGCCCCCATTGTCTTATAGGTGCGGGTCCCACCGCTGGGACCCGCACCTATATCCAGAATGGAGCCCCTGAACTGAATGAGGGCGCACTGCGCATGCGCAGCCGGCCTCCATTCATTTCTATGGGGCCGCTGAAAATAGCCGAGCGCTGGCTCGGCTACTTCCGTCGGCTCCATAGAAATGAATGGGAGCAGTGGCCGCGCTTGCGCTCTGCGGTCCCATTCATTTCTATGAGCACAGCGGAGAGCTGCGCCTGGTGGTGGCAGGACCCCCGGGGTCCTCCAGGCTCAGCGCTCCCTGCTCCGTTCTGGATATAGGTGCGGGTCCCAGCGGTGGCACCCGCACCTACAGTATAAGACAATGGGGGCATATCGCTAGCGATATGCCCCCATTGTCTAAGATGAGAATACCCCTTTAAGTGAAATGTTTCCTCCTATACGCAAACAGAAAAAATACCAGAGCTGCTATTGTGCAGTTTGAAGTGGAGTTTTATATGCGATTTGTTGACAGCGATCTTGTCATTAAATAAATGTCTATTCTGCGCAATCTGTGTTTGTGGCCCTTCACTATTTGTGCTACAATTGTTCACTAGGACCACAACACAGAGAAACGGCATTGCCGTCAGTCTGTGACCCTGGAGAAGGAAACAAGGAGTGTGTGAAACGAGGCACTAATCCTGCTAGTAGTCCACCCGGATTGGAAACAGTTCACACAAGACAGTTCAGTTGTTTCAAAGTATCAGAGCGGATCCGGTATTCATAATTTGTTGGACAGTGGCTCCCATTATAGTTAATGCGCTGGATGAACGGCCATATCTGGATAGGCCGGATCTGGAGAAGTCCAGCAGGCTGTTCATCAGCCAGAACAGCTTGCTGGATTGCTTTAGCACTAGTCTAAAAGTAGCCTAAGATGAGGCAAATTTATTAAGAGGCATGTCACTCTTAATAATTGTGGCACATTTCCAGAGGTCCATGCACCAGAGACAGAAACCTACTCCTACTAGGAGCTGGTTTAAAATTCACCAGTTTTCTGACATAAGAAGTATGCAAGGTCATGTAGGCCCAACTCCCTCACACTTTTAAAAGTGACAAACATGGTATAAAGGATGGGGGGAATAAAAAATTATTGCACAAAAAGAGGCTTGCACAAAAACTTTTCAAAAAGCTGGCATAGAAGCATTGATAATACCACACCCCACCCCCATGTTCTCTGTGAAACACCACAGCGTTTCAGAGTAAACATAGTTACATACTTCTTTGTAATGAGCTACAAATCCTATCAATATTTCATGCTGCTTGGGATGGGGCAGTATTAATCATCAATCTGCTGGGTTTTCTTTCAATTACATAAAAATTGAAACCTTATATTTCCTGACAATAATGCCAAAATATTTAGAAATAAAAGGTATACAGAATAAAATATAATTTTTCAAATTATAAACAAAATAATTAGACAAAAATTATTTAGTACTGAGGTAATGAACAATAATGTGATGCAATGATAATTTTGAAAAAATATTGAATGGTTACTTGCACTTCTTACCATAATTTCCTTTGTATGTTTGACTGCATTTCTTTGAAATCCATATTCCACTGAAGACTTTTCTGAAATAAATAAGTAGCATAAAATAGACTTACTTTCCAAATTTATAGCCATAAATTTCACATGATACTGACTTATCCAAGTCCCCAATGACATTCCACAAATTCCAAAATGTGGTGCTCACAGAATTAAAGGGAATGTGTCATCAGAAAATGACGTGCTGTTTAAATCACTTTTTATTTTTAAAGAATTTTTGTTGTTGTTTTTAATTATCCATGTATTCCATATATTTAACACCTTGCCGACCTAGGACGAGAATGCTCGTCCTAATATGGCATTACTTAACGCCCTAGGACGAGCATTCTCGTCCTAGGGTTAAGGTGCTGCTGCTGCCCGGCTGCCGCAATCTGCAGCAGGGGCCCGGCTGATACTATCTGCCAGCACCGGTGATTACACCGATGCCGGCGGATTAACCCCTTGTATGCCGCGGTCACGCCGCGGCATACAAGGCAATTGCGGCAGCTTTTAAAACCATCGGGTTCCCGTGAGACGGTGTGGGGGGGCGATGGTTGTATTGTGTTGCAGATGTATTGTGCTGCATTCAATCAGGGATCAGACCCTGAAATGTTAAAGTCCCTTACTGGGACATAAGTGAACTGTTAAAAAAAAGTTAAATTTAATTGTTTTAACAAAAAAATAAATAAATAAAGTTTCAATAAAAAAGAAAGCCCCTTCCCCATAAAGAAACACATAAAAATAGAAAAAAAAATAAATATATACATATTATGTATCGCCAAGTCTGTAAAAACCTGCTTTATTAAAATATCACATGATCCAGCCCACCCGGTCAACACCGTAAAAAATAAAAAATTAAAAACTGTCTAAAAAAAAGTCATTTTTTGTCACATTTCATCACAAAAAACGTAATACCATGCGCAAAAAATGAGCCCCTACCCGAGACAATCGCCCAAAAAATAAAAAAACTACAGCTCTCTGACTATGGAGACGCTAAAACATGATTTTTTTTGTTTAAAAAATGGTATTATTGTGTAAAACGTAAAAAAAAAAATAAGTATACATGTTAGGTATCACCACGTCTGTAAAAACCTTCTCTACAAAAATATAGCATGATCTCTCCCCTCAGGTGAACACTGTAAAAAATAAAAAATAAAAACTGTCTAAAAAAAGCCATTTTTTGTCATATTTCATCACAAAAAATGTAATACCAAGCGATCAAAAAAACGTATGCCCCCAAAAATAGTACCAATCTAATCGTCATCTCATCCCGCAAAAAATGAGCCCCTACCTGAGACAATCGTCCAAAAAATAAAAAAACTACAGCTCTCTGACTATGGAGACCCTAAAACATGATTTTTTTTGTTTCAAAAATGATATTATTGTGTAAAACTTAACTAAATAAAAATAAGTATACATGTTAGGTATCGCCACATCTGTAAAAACCTGCTCTACAAAAATATAGCATGATCCCTCCCCTCAGGTGAACACTGTAAAAAATAAAAAATAAAAACTGTCTAAAAAAAGCCATTTTTTGTCACATTTCATCATAAAAAAATGTAATACCAAGCGATCAAAAAAGCGTATGCCGCCAAAAATAGTACCAATCTAATCGTCATCTCATCCCACAAAAAATGAGCCCCTACCTGAGACAATCGCCCAAAAAATAAAAAAAATTACAGCTCTCTGACTATGGAGACACTAAAATGTGATTTTTTTTGTGCTTCAAAAATATTGTGTAAAACTTAAATAAATAAAAAAAAGTATACATATTAGATATTGCCACGTCCGTAACGACCTGCTCTATAAAAATATCACATGATCTAACCTGTCAGATGAATGTTGTAAATAACAAAAAATAAAAACAATGCCAAAACTGCTAGTTTTTGTTACCTTGCCTCACAAAAAGTGTAATATAGAGCTACCAAAAATCATATGTACCCTAAAATAGCACTAACAAAACTGCCAACTTATCCCGTAGTTTCCAAAATGGGGTCAGTTTTTTGGAGTTTCCTACTCTAGGGGTGCATAAAATGTGACATGGCAACTTAAACTTTTTCCAGTGAAATCTGCCCTGGCGTTCCTTTCCTTCTGTGCCCTGCTGTGTGCCTGTACAGCAGTTTACGATGACAAATGGGGCATTTGTGTAAACTACAGAATCAGGGTAATAATTACTGAGTTTTGTTTGGCAGTTAACCCTTGCTTTATTCTCAGAATAAAATGATTCATATGGAAAATCTGCCAAAAAAGTGAAATTCGGAAATTTTGGCTACATTTTCCTTTAATTCTTGTGGAACACCTAAAGGGTTAATAACGTTTGTAAAATCAGTTTTGATTTTAGTTTCTAAAATGGGGTCATTTTTGGGTGGTTTCTATGATGGAAGCCTCACAAAGTGACTTCAAACCTGAACTGGTCCTTAAAAAGTGGGTTTTGGAAATTTTGTGAAAAATTTCAAGATTTGCTTCTAAATTTCTAAGCCTTCTAACGTCCCAAAAAAATAAAATGTAATTTTCAAAGTGATCCAAACCTGAAGTAGACACATGGGGAATGTAAATTCATAACTATTTTTGGAGGCATTACTATGTATTTTAAAAATAGAGAAATTGACATTTGGAAATTTGCAAATTTTTCTAAATTTTTGGTATTTTTTTGTAAATAAGAATGAAATATTTTGACTCAAATTTACCACTGTCATGAAGTACAATATGTGACGAGAAAACAATCTCAGAATGGCCTGGATAAGTAAAAGCGTTCTAAAGTTATCACCACATAAAGTGAGACATGTCAGATTTGCTAAAAATGGCCTGGTCCTTAAGGTGAAAAATGGCTGGGTCCTTAAGGTGTTAAACAAAAAAGGTAAAATCCTGCATTTTTGCACTGGCCAGTATGTCTAATAATTGGCGCCACTTCTTGGTTTGTACAGATTACTTTACATTTAACTAATCCTGCCTATAATGATATCATCTATTTGTATAGATAAGACAGAATCCACCATTTACAGTACATTAGGTGATTGTCAAAGCTTATTTATTCTTTCCTTGTACAATGAACTCTGCACAGGTCACAAAGCATGCCTAGAAAACTCTCCCATACAAGTCAATAGGGTATCCTCCAGACCACTGTGACTCTGGCCCATGGGGCTGTCGTAAGGCAATTTTCTTAATGCTTTCGAAATGCAATTGAGAACAGCACAGGCAAGATGGCAGCTAGAGATGAACGAATTTCATATTTCGAAATTTGTACACCCTTCCTTTGGTGGTAAAAGGTGAATTGCGTTATGGATTATGTTACCACTGACCATAACGCAATTCTTTGAAAAAAAGCATAACTGAATGCCTTTAGAGGTCTATGGCGTGCATAATGGATCCGTACAGTCTCCATCATGCAGGAGAGGACCCCCCTGCTTAACAAAAACGAGACAGATCAATTATGCAGTCCGTAGAGTTCTATTATGACATTCCGTTATGCATTCCGTCATAGAATTGCGTTATGGTCCATGGTAATGGAATCAATAACACAATTCACCTTTTACCACCAAATGAAGCGTGAACGAATTTCATAACATGAAATTCACTCATCTCTAATGGCAGCCCCCATGATGATGTTCAGGAAATAGAATAAAACAATCTACAATCAGAAAATAAAAACAGATTAGAAAAAAAATGTGTTACTATTAGAGATGAGCGAGCATGCTCGTTCGAGTATTAGGGTACTCGTAAGTGCTCACTGCTCGGACGAGTATCTTGCCATGCTCAAGGAAATGGCAACTTCCGCATCGTGCATTTTTGGCGCCTATAAACTCAGCCAATCACAAGCCAGGAGACTCTGCGGTAAACCCAGCATCACGTGGGGCCCTTACATGTCGATAGCAGGGGTTGGCTGGCCTGATCAGGTGACCCTGGAATATACTACTGACTGGCCGCGGTGCTCGGCTCAGATGCTGTCTGGATGTCGTTAGGGATAGAGCTGCTGCGTTTCAGGGAGAGTGTTAGGGCCTGCATTTAGTTCTCTGTTAGGCAGGAATCACCCACAAAGAACCCAACAGCCCTTCTAAGGGCTAGAAGACTTTTTTTTTGTCTCCTGGCTTGGCTGGCTGGCTGGCACTAGTAGTGCAGCTATCGCCATATATAACCCCTTTTTTTTAATGTTATATCTCAGTGATACAAATCCATTTCACACAGCAGTGTGGAACCATTCTGTGTGTCACAGTTCAGCCATCCACTCACTCCAATCCGTATTTTCTGTCCAGGTGACACTTTCTGTACGTCACTTAATACAACCAAGTCTTTTGCTGCCTGTCACGTATATAGCTTGATCCCAAAAATCTCTGTGCGACATTTGTCTGGGTCACAGTCTAAATAGCCACCGTCAGTAGGGTGTCAGTTAGCTCTACGATAGTTTCTGCACTTCACGTTCCAAAAAAAACAAAACTCCCAAAAAAATATTTTTTTTTTAAATAGTTTTTTAGTTGTTTTAGCTCAGTGATACAAATCCATTTCACACAGCTGCGTGGAACCATTCTGTGTGTCACAGTTCATTACACTCACTCCAATCCGTATTTTCTGTCCAGGTGACACTTTCTGTACGTCACTTAATACAACCAAGTCTTTTGCTGCCTGTCACGTATATAGCTTGATCCCAAAAATCTCTGTGCGACATTTGTCTGGGTCGCAGTCTAAATAGCCACCGTCAGTAGGGTGTCAGTTAGCTCTACGATAGTTTCTGCACGTCACGTTCCCAAAAAAACAAAACTCAAAAAGAAAAATTAAAAAAAATAGTTTTTTAGTTGATTTAGCTCAGTGATACAAATCCATTTTACACAGCAGTGTGGAACCATTCTGTGTGTCACAGTTCAGTACACTCACTCCAATCCGTATTTTCTGTCCAGGTGACACTTTCTGTACGTCACTTAATTAAACCAGACTGAACAAGTTTGTGGGTTTCAGTACAGCAGGCCCATTTATTTTTTATTTTTTATATAATACACTTATATACTGAAAATGTTGAACCCCAGAGCTAAGGGTCGAGGAAGAGGGCCTGGGCATGGGCGTGGGCATTCAATTACTGCAGAGGGCAGAGGCCGTGGTCCTGGGCAGGATGAGACAGTACCTGCTGATGAGGGAGCAGGGGAACGCCGCAGAGCTACACTCCCTAGCTTCATGTCTCAACTTACAGGGACACGTGGTAGAGGACTGTTGAAACCACAACAGTGCAAACAGCTGATGTCGTGGATTGCGGACAATGCTTCAAGTAATTTGTCCACCAGTCAGTCTTCCACGCAGTCCACCCATGTTACCCAAGGGAGCACTCCTCTGGCTCCTCCACCTCAACCTCCTTCCCCCCAGTCTGCCCCCTCCCAGGAAAATTTGGAATGCGATCCGGCATACTCTGAGGAACTGTTTTCAGGACCCTTCCCAGAGTCACAAACCACTTCTCAGGTTGCTGCTGACCTCGTTCCCGATGCCCAAGTTTTCCAACTGTTGCAGTCTGTGGGTGATGATGATGATGATGACAATGTTGAGTTAGTGGAAGAAGTTTGTAAAGAGGTGTCGGACGATGAGGAGACACGGTTGTCAGACAGTGGTGAAGTTGTTGTCAGGGCAGGAAGTCCGAGGGGGGAGCAGACTGAGGAATCGGAGGATGACGAGGTGACTGACCCAAGCTGGGTTGATAAGCCGAGTGAAGACAGTGCCTCTGAGGTTGAGGCGAGTGCTGCACCAGAACAGGTTGGAAGAGGCAGTGGTGTGGCCAGAGGGAGAAGCAGGGCCAGAGCTGGTGCATCAGCAGCAACTGTTTCACGTAGTGAAGCTCCCGTGGCGAGGCCTAGATGTTCGCAAGTCTGGAGGTTCTTTAAAGAAAGTGAGGATAACCGACGGACTGTGGTGTGCTACCAGTGCCACCCCAGGATCAGCAGGGGTGCCACCACTACTAGCCTAACCACCACCAGCATGCGCAGGCATATGAGTGCTAAACACCCCACTCAATGGAACCAAGGCCGTTCACCACCTGCTGCGGGTCACACCACTGCTCCTTCCCCTGTGTCACTCGATGCCTCTGCTAGTCAACCCCCTGCCCAGGACCCCGGCACGAGCGTCTCCCGCCGGAAAACCACACCTTCGCCTCCACGATCCTCCACAGTGTTCACCAATGTGTCCCAGCGCAGCGTTCAGCTGTCTTTACAGCAGACGCTGGAGCGCAAGAGGAAATACAATTCCATCCACCCACATGCCCAAGCCCTCAACATCCACATCTCTAAATTGCTGAGCCTGGAGATACTGCCCTATAGGCTGGTAGAGACTGAGGCCTTTCACAATCTCATGGCGGTGGCTGCCCCTCGGTATTCGGTCCCCAGCCGCCACTATTTTTCCCGATGTGCCGTCCCAGCCCTACACCAGCACGTGTCACAGAACATCATCTGTGCCCTGACCAACGCTGTTTCTGAGAAGGTCAACCTAACCACGGACACGTGGACAAGTGCTGCCGGGCAGGGACACTATATCTCACTGACGGCACATTGGGTTAACTTGGTGGAGGCTGGGACCGAGACTGACCCTGGGGCCGCTCATGTACTGCCCACACCGAGGATTGCGGGGCCTACCTCAGTCACGGTCTCTCAGACGTACTATACCTCCTCCTCCGACCCCTCCTCCTCCACCGAATTACCATCCGTGGGCACGGCGCCTTCAGTCGGTAGCTCTAGGCGCAGCAGCAGTGCCATGGGTAAGCGCCAGCAGGCGGTGCTCAGACTGCTGAGCTTAAGTGACAAAAGGCACACCGCCCAAGAGTTGTTACAGGGCATCACGGCGCAGACCGATCTGTGGCTGGCACCGCTGAACCTCAAGCCAGGCATGGTTGTGTGTGACAACGGGCGTAACCTGGTGGCGGCTCTGCAACTGGGCAGACTGACACATGTGCCATGCCTGGCCCACGTGTTCAATCTAATAGTTCAGCGGTTCCTCAAGACATACCCCAATCTGTCTGATTTGCTCACCAAGGTGCGCCGCATCTGTGCGCATTTCCGCAAGTCGACCACAGATGCTGCCACTCTCAGGGCAGCGCAGCGCCGCCTACAACTGCCCGCTCACCGACTGTTGTGCGACGTGCCCACGAGATGGAATTCAACATTAAACATGTTATCCAGAGTTTACCAGCAGCGCAGAGCGATTGTAGACTGCCAGATGTCAACTTCCACCAGAACTGGTAGTCAGGTCAGTCAGATTCCTCAAGTCTACAATGAGGAGTGGACGTGGATGTCTGATATCTGCCAGGTGTTGAGCTACTTTGAGGAGTCAACACAGATAGTCAGCGGCGATGCCGCCATTATCAGCCTCACCATCCCGCTGCTTTGCCTGTTGAAAAACTCACTGCTCAGCATCAAGTCGGATGCTTTGCGCTTGTCACAAGAGAAGGTGGAGGAAGATACGTCGCTTGATAGACAGAGCACCCTCCGGTCTGTTTCTCAGCACGTATCGGAGGAGGGGGATGAGGAGGAAGAGGAGGAGAATGTTGGCGAGACAGAAGAGGGTACAAATGCTCAGTCCTTCTTAACTCTTGAGCGTGTATGGGCTGAAGAGGAGGAGGAGGAGGAGGAAATGGAGAGTCAGGCCAGTGAGGAGAGGGAATTCTTGCGTGTTGGGACTCTGGCGCACATGGCAGACTTCATGTTAGGCTGCCTATCCCGTGACCCTCGCGTTAGAAGCATTTTTTCAAACACCGATTACTGGGTGTTCACTCTCCTGGACCCACGGTACAAGCAGAACCTTTCCACTCTTATCCCTGCAGAGGAAAGGAGTATGAGAGTGAATAGATATCAACAGGACCTGGTGCACAAGCTGAAACAATCCTTCCCATCTGACGCCGCTAGCGGCAGAGGGCATGGTTCTGTGGGCCAAGTAGATGGGGAGAGGAGCCGAGCAGGCAGCTTGTCCAGCACTGGCAGGGGAACGCTCTCCAAGGCCTTTGCCAGTTTTATGTCACCCCAGCAAGACACTGTCCCCTGTCCCCAGTCTAGGCAGAGTAGGGGGGAGCTGTACAGAAAGATGGTGAGAGAGTACCTAGCTGACCATACCAACGTCCGTAGCGATCAATCTGCTCCATACAACTACTGGGTTTCAAAGCTAGACACGTGGCCTGAACTGGCGCTGTACGCCTTGGAGGTGCTGGCCTGCCCTGCGGCTAGCGTGCTGTCAGAGCGGGTATTCAGTGCAGCTGGTGGCGTCATCACCGATAAGCGTACACGCCTGTCAACTGACAGCGCTGACAGGCTGACGCTTATTAAAATGAACAAAGCCTGGATTTCACCGGAATTCAAATCTCCTCCGGGGGAAAGCAGCTAAAGGTTAACATTACTTATGTATCCGATTCCTCTTCTCTACTCCTCCTACTCCTCCTCCTCCTCCTTGTCGTCTTTGCCTAACGCTGACCCAAAAAACGCCATTTTTTAGAGGTCCAACTGGCACTCTTTTACCACAATTTTTCAGGAGGGCCCCCTACAGGTCCTCTCTTCAAACAATTTTTCCAGAGGTCCACCTACAGGCCCTCTCTCCAAACAATTTTTCCAGAGGTCCACCTACAGGCCCTCTCTCCAAACAATTTTTCCAGAGGTCCACCTACAGGCCTTCTCTCCAAACAATTTTTCCGGAGGTCCACCTACAGGCCCTCTCTCCAAACAATTTTTCCAGAGGTCCACCTACAGGCCCTCTCTCCAAACAATTTTTCCTGAGGTCCACCTACAGGCCCTCTCTCCAAACAATTTTTCCAGAGGTCCACCTACAGGCCCTCTCTCCAAACAATTTACGTCTTTTTCCTATCTTTCTCTCTCTCCAAACTATTTTTCCTGATAGCTGCCATATACGGTATTAAACTGAGAAGAATACATAGAACACATGCAACACTTGATCAAGCTCATAATTTACAACTGTACCGGTTGATGCTCAATTGTTTAGTTGGGGTCCTGCGTCGTCATTCCAACTACATCCGGCTGTTGTCACCACCACACACGCTTGCCCAGGGGGATAGCTGCCATATACGGTATTAAACTGAGAAGAATACATAGAACACATGCAACACTTGATCAAGCTCATAATTTACAACTGTACCGGTTGATGCTAAATTTTTAAGTTGGGGTCCTGCGTCGTCATTCAAACTCCATCCGGCTGTTGTCACCACCACACACGCTAGCCCAGGGGGCACTCCTCTGGCTCTTCCAGCTCAACCTCCTTCCCCCCAGCCTGCCCCCCACCTACAGGCCCTCTCAACAGTTAGTGAAAAAGTAATTGGCAATGATGAAGAAAATGTAATGGTGCAGTGGACCGTCTGTGACGCAAAACCTATATATTCCCACCATGCCAGCCATGGGTTGTACATTAACTAATAACAGGGAAAAAAAAATATTTTACAGGAGGGTCAACCGCAGACACTCCTAAACAATTTTACATGAGGCAGTGTCTCCCCGTCTGCCATCGTGTTCGGTCAGGCTGTCAGTAGGTACACCACCTCTGTCGTCCGCAGAAGCGGCCACTATGAGGAAGGCCACGGCGGGAACATCCCCTTTTCAATTGAGAGCAAGTGTAGAATTGTAAGAGGATGACACTTTTCTTTCACAGTGGATTCACCTTACCCTTTATCATTGCTAGACAACAGTTAGTGAAAAAGTGAAAATGTAACGGTGCAGTGGACCGTCTGTGACGCAAAACCTATATATTCCCACCATGGCAGCCATGGGTTGTACATTAACTAATAACAGGGAAAACAAATAAAATATTTTACAGAAGGGTCAACTACAGACACTCCTAAACAATTTTTTAGGAGGGTCAACTTCGGACACTCCAAAACAAATTTTTTGGAGGCTCGCCTACAGACATTTGACTGTTACCTCAATCTAACTTGGTCACTTGTTGGTGTCACTACGCTGTCACCATGATGTGTCAGGCTTATGCCTGCGTCGTGGGGAGGGGGATAGCACAGCAGTGCCAGCATGAGCAGTGGTGTCACCTGCAGGCGGTGATGGACCTTCGTTGCACCTAGTTGGGTGCTTCCCTAACATGTGATGGGTATTTGCCTCGCCTTTCTTGGTCTGGGTGAGCACAATTGCCATGAGGGTAACCACCAAGCTTTTGCCTGAGAATTTGGGGTAATGGTGGGATTAGGCAGCCTCAGAGGCATCCATACATGAATAGAACAATCATTAATCTTTATTTAACGAGTGTTCATTGTTGCATGTATATATAAACAATAAACAAATGATTGTAAAACAACTGGATGAGAGAGAGACAGTTATAGCTTAAATGGTGTGCACATTATTTAAGAGCTAGGTGAGAATCAGGTTTGGGGGAGGTATCTATATTTTCTCCAGGCGCCCCACGTACGTTCAAATAGGTGTGAAGTGTTGGATTCCCAATGGGTTAGCTGTTCCATACGATATATCTAGGGATGAGCTTATCGACTTTGGATGAAATATCCGAAGTCGATTCGCAAAAAACTTTGTTCTGATACTGTACAGAGCGGGAGCTTCGTACAGCATTAGAATGTATTGGCTCCAATGAGCTGAAGTTATTACTTCGCAAAGTCTCGCAAGACTTTGCATAGTAACTTCAGAAATTGATTTTTACTGTAACAAACCATTTCCAGAACTCAGGTTCGGTTCCAAGGTTGGAACTGTTGGAACTGGAAATGGTTTTTTTACAGTAAAAATCAATTTCTGAAGTTATTACGCAAATCTCGCGAGACTTCGCGAAGTAATAACTTAGGCTCATCGGAGCCAATACAGTCTAATGCCATGTTATTTACGAGAACTTGTGCACTAGGATCCTGTACATTGCCGTGCCACCTTGATAAAGCCTTCGGGAATGTGGAAACATTACATGGCCCTCATCATGTATGTCCACTCTACCCTACCAAATGCCTTCTCGGCATCCATGCCGAGAAGGACTAAAGGAGTGGAAGTATTATGACCATATTGGATGATGTTATTAATTCGACTAGTATACATTCTGCCATGTGAATCAGATGAGGGAGGAGAGGCTGTAACCTAAGGACCAGGATCTTAGCCAGTAGTTTCAAATCATTATTAAGCAGTGAGATTGGCTGATAACTGGAACAGGAGGATGATGGTAATTTGGGCTGTCAGCATGTGTGGGTCAAGAAGTTTCCCCTTCCAGATTGAGTTACACACCAAAAGTAATTTGGGCAGCAGTATGTTTTGGAAGGAGTTATAATATTTCATGGGTCGGCCGTCTGGGCCTGGACTTTTATGTAGTGGAGAAGATTTCAAAACCTTTTTCAGTTCAGCAAGTGTGAACGGGCTGATCAGTGTCTGAGCTTGTTCAGTTTTTAATTTAGGCAGATTAGGGGAATTAAGCCATCTCTCCATTTGGACAGTCCTGTCCTCTTTCTCTGGCGTTGATGTTCCGTTTCTAATATTATGGAGTTGAGTATAGTATTCAGTGAACCTGATTGTCATTTGGTCAGTATGGAATAGTGTTTGGGCTGAGGAAGACTGAATACTATGTATATAGGAGCGGACTGTCCTCTTTTTCAACTGGGAAAGAATAAATTTAAAGGCTTTATCACCATGGGCATACTAGCAAAATTTAGCCGATAGGTATAACTTGTTTTCTCATTGAGTATATTTTTAATTGGGATCTCAGGAGATCTAAACCGTGAAGGACATCTGGGATAAGTTGTATTTTATGTAGTGATTCTAGTGCTTGAATCTGGACTTGCAATTTTAGTATCTCAGCTTCCCTGCGCTTTTTAACATACGTTCCTAGTGATATGAAATCACCTCTCACTACTGCCTTATGCGCTTCCTAGACCACACTTGGTGAAATGCCTGCAGATTCATTGAGTGTAAAATATTCCTCAAGTTTCCCTGCTATTTGTTTCACATTATCTGTGTTGTGCAAAAGTATTTTGTTAAGTGTCCATATGATCTCCTTTTTGGGAATATTAAACAGAATGAACTAGAGGGGGGCGGAGCTAGCGCCGGACAGAGATGGACGTGCAGCTCTGAGATCCGACAAATAGACCTGCTTCTACCTTAGCACACGCTAGCTTACCCAACCAAAATGGGGAAAATCGGCAATATGAAGTCTGGGGATAACCCCCAATCCCACAAATCTACTCCCAGCAGTGATGAGATGGATAAATTTATCAAAAAAGCCGCGGCCATCTACGCCGCCAAAGAAACCAAGATGGCACCTGCTTCACAGAGCGGCTCCAGCAAAGACGGACCCGAGGCCTCAGAAGGTGAGAGCGAGGTGGAAGATTTTCCTGACCATCTAAAAGTTATATTAGGATAACAAGCTCAGCAGCACTACATAATCTTATGTTTCTGTCTCACCAGCCTGTCAAACAGGAGGCCGCCAAAAATGTCTGCTTGTAGTGAAGTTCATGCACGCATGCAAAATAGATACATTCTTGTGAGTTTTGTTCTGGCCAACATAAGGCCGGGTCAAAGATAAAACAGGGTGATTTTTGTGGCAAAAAAAACATGCTCTTTTAGATGAGATTAATAAAAAAAACTGCAAAGAAAAAGGGGATCAGTCAACACATCCCAGTGCGCAGGTGCACGCTGCCATGGCTAGATACACAAAGGAAAAAAATCCAATGCAACAGCACTCTGCAAACCAAATAAAGCACAAAAATGCCATAGTAATAGAAAATGTTGTGATGCTAATGTTACGCTTATTTTGTAAATTTGAGATTCTTGGCAAATACATTTTGTACAAAATTATTTGGGCTCATAAAAAAAGATTAAAAATTAAACATTTGAGATATTTCCACCCATAGCAAACATAGGAAATTTCATTTCTTTTTCTAATCATACCTTGTCTTCAAGTTGGTTGGAAAGCTTGTTACATTAAGATATATCTCATGGCGGGGCGTGGCCTGCTGTTGTAGGAGAAAGATGGCCATCTCGTGAGCTCCGCTAAAGACAGGGAATCCACAGACATCTACCCTGTTCTAACGCTCACATCACCTATCAGATGCCCTGAGCGGATCCCTCTTGGACTGGTTAAAAGATCAAGCCAAGTCCGGAGGCGCCAGGTGAAACAAGACAGGAGATATATTTGCGGCCTGATACAGGAGTGGGACGCGGCCTCCTTCGATGACCTCCCGCCACCCGGTGCTACAAAACTTACCCGCAGGCTCACCCATCAGGGCTCGATCCAACAGCGAGCGCCATTGAGGACACAGCATCTAGCATCCTGCAGTAAGGAAAAGACGCGGCCTGGAGGAGATAGTCAGCGGGACGACAACACTACAGATCCTCACGGCTCCACCATTATCCACGGTCTGGGATAAGCAACACCCCGACCCAAACTCACCCTAAGGGGGACAAGCTCTCTTCAGAAGCTTAACATAAGGCCTGAGGAGTGGGCACTAAAAAGTGAGTACCGCTGTCCCGGCTGCATACTCACCACGCAGTCCGAGACACCTGAAAGCCGCCATCTTTGCTAGAACTTAGCAAGAAGGGATAATCATATAGACAGTGCTGTGTTGCTGTGCCCTCAACCATATACACTCACCGGCCACTTTATTAGGTACACCTGTCCAACTGCTCGTTAACACTTAATTTCTAATCAGCCAATCACATGGCGGCAACTCAGTGCATTTAGGCATGTAGACATGGTCAAGACAATCTCCTGCAGTTCAAACCGAGCATCAGTATGGGGAAGAAAGGTGATTTGAGTGCCTTTGAACGTGGCATGGTTGTTGGTGCCAGAAGGGCTGGTCTGAGTATTTCAGAAACTGCTGATCTACTGGGATTTTCACGCACAACCATGTCTAGGGTTTACAGAGAATGGTCCGAAAAAGAAAAAACATCCAGTGAGCGGCAGTTCTGTGGGCGGAAATGCCTTGTTGATGCCAGAGGTCAGAGGAGAATGGGCAGACTGGTTCGAGCTGATAGAAAGGCAACAGTGACTCAAATTGCCACCCGTTACAACCAAGGTAGGCAGAAGAGCATCTCTGAACGCACAGTACGTCGAACTTTGAGGCAGATGGGCTACAGCAGCAGAAGACCACACCGGGTGCCACTCCTTTCAGCTAAGAACAGGAAACTGAGGCTACAATTTGCACAAGCTCATCGAAATTGGACAGTAGAAGATTGGAAAAACGTTGCCTGGTCTGATGAGTCTCGATTTCTGCTGCGACATTCGGATGGTAGGGTCAGAATTTGGCGTCAACAACATGAAAGCATGGATCCATCCTGCCTTGTATCAACGGTTCAAGCTGGTGGTGGTGGTGTCATGGTGTGGGGAATATTTTCTTGGCACTCTTTGGGCCCCTTGGTACCAATTGAGCATCGTTGCAACGCCACAGCCTACCTGAGTATTGTTGCTGACCATGTCCATCCCTTTATGACTACAATGTACCCAACATCTGATGGCTACTTTCAGCAGGATAATGCGCCATGTCATAAAGCTGGAATCATCTCAGACTGGTTTCTTGAACATGACAATGAGTTCACTGTACTCAAATGGCCTCCACAGTCACCAGATCTCAATCCAATAGAGCATCTTTGGGATGTGGTGGAACGGGAGATTCGCATCATGGATGTGCAGCCGACAAATCTGCGGCAACTGTGTGATGCCATCATGTCAATATGGACCAAAATCTCTGAGGAATGCTTCCAGCACCTTGTTGAATCTATGCCACGAAGAATTGATGCAGTTCTGAAGGCAAAAGGGGGTCCAACCCGTTACTAGCATGGTGTACCTAATAAAGTGGCCGGTGAGTGTATCTGCCTAATATATCATATAGCAGCACAGTACAATAGCCTTAATTACCCTCCACTACATAGGCTTATTAGAGTTAACTATATATTATCCAAAAGGACTGTGAACAGTGCTTATAATTACATGGACGAGTCCGCATAAACTTAAAGGGGTTGTCTCACTTCCGCAAATAACATTTATCATGTAAAGGAAATTAATACAAGGCACTTACTAATGTATTGTGATTTGTCCATATTGCTTCCTTTACTGGCTGGATTCATTTTTCCATTACATTATAGACTGGTCGTTTCCATGGTTACGATCACCCTGCAATCCATCAATGGTGGTCGTGCTTGCACATTATAGGAAAAAGGGCCAGCCTGTCTGGTGGCCGGGACTGTGTGAGAGCACATAGGCCAGCGCTTTTTCCTGTAGTGTACAAGCACAGCCACCACTGCTGGATTGCAGGGTGGTCTATAACCAATGGAAACGAGCAGTGTATAATGTGATGGAAAAATGAATTCAGCCAGCAAAGGAAGCAATATGGACAATCACAATACATTAGTAAGTGGCTTATATTACCTTCCTCTGCATAATAAATGATATTTTCTGATGTGCGACAACCCCTTTAAGATAAAGAAAACCCACAGCTGCCTCTCAGGCACATTTCCATAGAATCAGTATCTCTATACTAGATATGAGGCATTAAAACAATGGCTCATTGAAATGACCCTCTAATGCTTACCATGCATTAAGTTATACACAAGTGGTGGAGAACAGTTCAACTTAAAGGGGCCCAAGGTCTTGAATCTATGGTGAAGGTCGGGAAGCATAAGGGACCAACTTCGGATCCTCCCAAGCAATCTTACGCATCAGTCCTCTCACAAACAGACTTAAAGGGAACCTGTCATCTCCGAAACACCCCTGAACTAGAGTAAGCGTTGTATAGTGTAAGTGATGCTGAATCCAAATATGTAAGCTTTATCTTCATACTCAGTTCCATTCCGACGCTGTGCTCCCACAAACCAGCAGTAAAATGCACTCACTGGACTCCGGTGCTCACTCACATAATGGAGAGGACTCAAAGAAGAGTCCAGTGAGTGCATTTTACTGCAGGTTTGTGGGAGCACAGCGTCAGAATAGAAGTGAGTATGAAGATAAAACTTACATATTCGGATTCAGCATCACTTACACTATACATCGCTTACTCTAGTTCAGGGGGTGTTTCGGAGATGACAGGTTCCCTTTAAGTAAGTTTGTACTAAAAGAAAAACACAGACAGCTGCAGCTTCACAAACACCTACATTTAACCCTTTCAGTCCCGGAGGTTTTTTCGGCTTTGCGTTTTCGTTTTGTGCTCCCTGCCTTCAGACAGCCATAACTGTTTTATTTTTCTGTTCACATAGCTGTATGAGGGCTTGTTTTTTGCGGGACAAGTTGTAATTTCCAGCGCCACCATTTAATATTGCATATGGTGTAGTGGGAAGCGGGAAAAAAATTCCAAATCGGGTGAAATTGCAAAAAAAACCGCTATTACGCTACAGTTCTATGGGTTTTTTATTTACAGCGTTCGATGTTCATTACAACTGACCGGTTACTTTCATTCTACTGGTCAGTACGAATCCGGCGATACCTAATATGTGTAGTTTATCCTGCGTTTTGATAGTGATAAAATAATTATAAAGTTGGCCTTTTTTTTTGTCATATCTTGACCCCTATAACTTAGTATTTATGTGTACGGAGCTGTATGGGGGCTCATTTTTTGCGGGGCAATCTGAAGTTTTTATTGATACCATTCTGGGGTGTGTATGACTTTTTGATCACTTTCTATTTAATTTTTTTTTAGAAAAAAAGCGACAAAAAACAGCGAATTGCCATTTGGACGCTTTTTTCCGCCACACAATTCGTCGTATTGGAATTTTTTTTTTATATTTTAAAAGTACGGGCGTTTTTGGTCACGGTAATACCCATGATGTCTATATTTATTGTTATTTAGGTATTTATTTTTTAATTATACGGAAAGGGGGGATTTAAACTTTTATATTTTTTTTATTTTTTATATATTTTTTAAAAATTTTTTATTTTTTGTGATTATTTTAAAGCTCAAATGTGAGCAAATAGATTGTGTTTTTTATTTTTTCTTTATGAGCAATGAGGGTTTATTAATTTTGAATTAATGACCGAATTTGCTCATTTCTTATCCTGGCCTGCCATCTAGTGGCCAGAATAAGAATTGCACTTTGAAAGCTGTAAACCTCATCAGCGAGGTTTACAGCTTTCAGATCGTGTACAGACACCCCGATTGGCCACACGGGGTGTCTGTACACCACCCGGAAGCGTATGGGTTTAGACGCAACTAGATGCCGTGATCACGTGTGATCACGGCATCTAAAGGCCTATGAAGACGCCGCCGATGGCGGTAAGTACCCGCAAGTCTCTGCTGTTAGAAACAGCAGATACTTGCCGGCCATGACGCCCGCCGCACGTGCGAGCGGGCGCCATGTGTCCGCATCGCCCCAGTGCCGTACATGTAAGGGTTAAAGGAGTGATGAGTCGCAATCCGCCGCAACACTCAGATAGAGAAAGCGACAATGAATAGGAAGCAGAAAACACAGCCGACCTTCCTATATCCAGATCCTTTATATCACAAGCTCTTACCAAAGCTCTGAACCCAGTTCTGGATGAATTAGCAGAGATTAAAAGAGAAATGAGACATATAGGTACTCGTGTAGAAAGTCTGGAAACGACACAATCAGAGATTATTGACTACACTAAGAAAAATTCTGATGCCCTCTATGCCTATCACCAGCATATCAACCATCTATAGGACCATTTAGAAGATCAAGATAACAGAGGAAGAAGAAGAAATAATATAAGAGTAAGAGGAGTACCAGAAAATGTAGCCCCAGAAGCAGTACCTAAAGCAGTCACCGAAATATGCTCTTCACTTTTAGGAGAAGATTAGAGATGAGCGAGCACTAAAATGCTCGTGTGCTCGTTATACAAGACAAACTTTTCCGGATGCTCGGGTGCTCGTTTCGAGTAACGAACCCCTTTGAAGTCAATGGGAGACTCGAGAATTTTTTGCAGGGGACCAAGGCTCTGCCTAGGGAAGGCTGGGTGAAAACCTGGAAACATCAGAAAATGATGGAAACACCACGGAAATGGACAGGAAACAGCAGGGGCAGCATGCATGGATGCCTCTGAGGCTGCCTAATCCCACCATTACCCCAAATTCTCAGGCAACAGCCTGGTGGTTACCCTTATGGCAATTGTGCTCACCCAGACCAAGAAAGGCGAGGCACGTGCCCATCACATGTTATGGAAGTACCCAACTAGGTGCAAAGAAGGTCCATCACCCATGCCCATGCTGGCACTGCTCTCCTATCCCCAGCCACACGATGCAGGCATAAGCCTGACACAGCATGGCGGTGACACCAACAAGTGACCAAGTTAGATGAGGTAGCAGGTGAGCCACCCAAAAATTTAGCCTGACGCAGCATGGCGGTGACAACAGAGTGACCGAGTGACACTGCGGGAGCAGGCGAACCACAAACATTTTTCGTGGCCCTGTATGGCGGCGGTGACAACAGAGTGACTGAGTTAGTATGCGGTAGCTGGTGAAGCACCCAAAAATTTAGCCTGACACAGCATGGCGGTTACACCACCAAGGACTTTGTCTGACTGAGAATGCAGTGAAATGGCTTCTGTTGAGCCTCCAAAATTTTTTACATGAAGTCGACCCACAGCAAAAAAAAATTTTTTTTAAATGTCGGTACTTGCGCCTCCTGAAAAATTGTTTTGGACTGTCTGTTTGACGCTCCTGAAACATTGTTTTACACTGTCTGTAGTTGACGCTGCGGAAAAATTGTTTGGAGAGAGGGCCTGTAGGTGGCCCTCCGGAAAAATTGTTTAGAGAGAGGGCCTGTAGGTAGCCCTCCGGAAAAGTTGTTTGGAGAGAGGGCCTGTAGGGGGCCCTCCAGAAAAATTGTTTAGAGAGAGGGTCTGTAGGTGGCCCTCCGGAAAAATTGTTTAGAGAGAGGGCCTGTAGGTGGCCCTCCAGAAAAATTGTTTAGAGAGAGGGCCTGTAGGTGGCCCTCCAGAAAAATTGTTTGGAGAGAGGGCCTGTAGGGGGCCCTCCGGAAAAATTGTGGTAAAAGAGTTCCAGTTGGCCCTCTAAAAAATTGCGTTTTTTGGGTCAGCGTTAGGCAAAGACGACAAGGAGGAGGAGGAGTAGAGAAAAGGAATCGAATACATAAGTAATGTTAATCTTTAGCTGCTTTCCCCCAGAGGAGATTTGAATTCCGGTGAAACCAGGCTTTGTTCATTTTAATAAGCGTCAGCCTGTCAGCGCTGTCAGTTGACAGGCGTGTACGCTTATCAGTGATGACGCCACCAGCTGCACTGAATACCCGCTCTGACAACACGCTAGCGACAGGGCAGGCCAGCACCTCCAAGGCGTACAGCGCCAGTTCAGGCCACGTGTCCAGCTTTGAAACCCAGTAGTTGTATGGAGCAGAGTGATCGGTCCGGACGTTGGTATGGTCAGCTAGGTACTCCCTCACCATCTTTCTGTAAAGCTCACCTCTACTCTGCCTAGACTGGAGACAGGTGACAGTGTCTTGCTGGGGTGACATAAAACTGGCAAAGGCCTTGGAGAGCGTTCCCCTGCCAGTGCTGGACAAGCTGCCTGCACGCCTCCTCTCCCCCGCTACTTGGCCCACAGAACCATGCCCTCTGCCGCTAGCGGCGTCAGATGGGAAGGATTGTTTCAGCTTATGCAACAGGGCCTGTTGATATTGATTCACTCTCATACTCCTTTCCTCTACAGGGATGAGAGTGAAAAGGTTCTGCTTGTACCGTGGGTCCAGGATAGTGAACACCCAGTAATCGGTGTTTGAAAAAATGCTTCTAACGCAAGGGTCACGAGATAGGCAGCCTAACATGAAGTCTGCCATGTGCGCCAGAGTCCCAAAACGCAAGAATTCCCTCTCCTCACTGGCCTGACTCTTCATTTCCTCCTCCTCCTCCTCCTCTTCAGCCCATACACGCTCAAGAGTTAAGCAGGACTGAGTATTGGTACCCTCTTCTGTCTCGCCGACATTCTCCTCCTCTTCCTCCTCATCCTCATCCCCCTCCTCCGATACGCACTGAGAAACAGACCGGAGGGTGCTCTGGCTATCAAGCGACGTATCTTTCTCCACCGTCTCTTGTGACAAGCGCAAAGCTTCCGACTTCATGCTGAGCAGTGAGTTTTTCAACAGGCAAAGCAGCGGGATGGTGAGGCTGATAATGGCGGCATCACCGCTGACCATCTGTGTTGACTCCTCAAAGTTGGTCAACACCTGGCAGATATCAGACATCCACGTCCACTCCTCATTGTAGATTTGAGGAATCTGACTGACCTGACTACCAGTTCTGGTGGAAGTTGACATCTGGCAGTCTACATTCGCTCTGCGCTGCTGGTAAACTCTGGATAAAATGTTTAATGTTGAATTTAGAGTTGATCAAATCCTAAAATATTCGGGGATTCGGTATTCGGCCCGAATTTTCGGGCCGAATCACAAATCCCATTAAAGTCTATGAGAGACCCGAATATTTTTGCAGGGGCCAAAGGTTCTGCACAGTCAAGTTTGCCCCAACATGTGAAAACCTCAGAAAAATATGGAAACACCTTGGAAATGGATAGGAAACACCAGGGGCAGCATGTAGGGATTCCTCTGAGGCTCCCTAATTGCACCATTTTTTCTAAATCTGGCCAATAGTCTGGTGATGACCCCAAGGCAATTTTCAGGGACACGGTAATGGTGACCCACTTAAAAATGCTGCCTGACAACCTGGAGGTGAACCCCTGATTGTCTGTCTTTCAATAAGATTGCAGTGTAAAGCATGGTGGTGAGCCTCAGTATGACTTTTTGGATGGAGATTGCATGTGGTCACGTACTCCCTGGTAGTGTTGCACGATATATCGAAAACTCGGTACGGTTTCGGTACCTAGTGTGGTACCGAAGCTCGATACCGAGTTTTCTTGCCGTCCGATACATAGAACATGGCGCGCGCATCACTTTAATGCGGTTGCCATGTTCTAATATCTGCCGCGCTGCCAGGGCCGGATTATAATTGGAGCACCTGGAGCTACTGCTCCAGGCCCCCGCTCCAATGATTTCATGGGGGGCCCGGCGCCCCCCTCAGACCTCAGATCAGCCCACCCAGCCACTTTAAAAAAAGCATACTTACCTGTTCTGGCCGCTGCTGTCCTCAGGTTCCGCGCTCCACTGTGTTCCCTGCCGGCGCGCACTATGACCCTACGCAGCGTCAGGTCATAGTGCGCGCCGGCAGGGAACACAGTGGAGCGGGGAGCCTGAGGTCTGACCTGAGGTCTGATGGGGCACAAGACGCTGACCTGAGGTCTGATGGGAGCACATTGTGTTGATCTGAGGTCTGATGGGGGCACAAGACGCTGATCTGAGGTCTGATGGGGGCACAAGATGCTGACCTGAGGTCTGATGGGGGCACAAGACTCTGACCTGAGGTCTGATGGAGGCACAAGACGCTGACCTGAGCTCTGATGGTGGCACATTGTGTTGATCTGAGGTATGATGGGGGCACAAGACGCTGATCTGAGGTCTGATGGGGGCACAAGACGCTGACCTGAGGTCTGATGGGGGAACAAGACGCTGATTTGAGGTCTGATGGGGGCACAATGTGTTGATCTGAGGTTTATTATCCCTGTACAGTGACATCACTGTGTGTATTATCCCTGGACTTTGACATCACTGTGTTTATTATCCCTGTACTGTGACATCACTGTGTGTATTATCCCTGGACTTTGACATCACTGTGTTTATTATCCCTGTACGGTGACATCGCTGTGTGTATTATCCCAGTGCAGGAAGAGGTAAGTGGTCTGTGTTTGTGTGTTTGTTTTCTATTTTTCAGGGTTGTGAATGCAGAGGACTACGTCGGATTCGGTGGACTACGTCGGACCAGCTTTTTTTTTTTTTTTAATAAAATGGTCAAACAGGGGTCTGGGGGAGTGTTTATTTCAATAAAATTTTTTATACTTGTGTGTGTGTATTTTTTTTTACAATACTACAGTTTTAGTAATTACGGCTATCTACAGACGGCCCTGATTACTAATACTGGGCTTAGTGCTTGCCAGTATGGCAGGCCAGCACTAACCCCAACATCTGTTACCTCGGCACCCACCGCCACCAGGGGTGCCGGGAAGAGCCGGGTACCCGCAGGACCGGACCTTCTAAATTGAGGGTCTGGCTCTGGGGCTGCTGCAGGCTGGTACCATTAGGCTGGGAAGGGCCAATAACCATGTCCCTTCCCACCCTGGTAGTGGTATTCATGCGAATCATGAATATTGCCGCTTCGATTCGCTCATCACTAGTCGAATTTCATCTTGTGAGCACATCGCACAAAAGTTGGTGAGCTGGCAGTTGTAGGCGGCGCTGCGCTGCCCTGAGAGTTGCAGCATCTGTGGTCGACTTGCGGAAATGCGCACAGATGCGGCGCACCTTGGTGAGCAAATCAGACAGATTGGGATATGTCTTGAGGAACCGCTGAACTATGAGATTGAACACGTGGGCCAGGCATGGCACATGTGTCAGTCTGCCGAGTTGCAGAGCCACCACCAGGTTACGCCCGTTGTCACACATAACCATGCCTGGCTTGAGGTTCAGTGGTGCCAGCCACACATCGGTCTGCGCCGTGATGCCCTGTAATAGTTTTTGGGCGGTGTGCCTTTTGTCACCTAAGCTCAGCAGTTTGAGCACCGCCTGCTGGCGCTTAGCCACAGCACTGCTGCTGCACCTAGAGCTACCGACTGAAGGCGCCGTGCCCACGGATGGTAATTCGGAGGAGGAGGGGGAGGAGGAGGTGGAGGAGGAGGAGGGGTCGGAGGAGGAGGCATAGTATGTCTGAGAGACCGTGACCGATGTAGGCCCTGCAATCCTCGGTATGGGCAGTACATGAGCGGCCCCAGGGTCAGACTCGGTCCCAACCTGCACCAAGTTAACCCAATGTGCCGTCAGTGATATATAGTGTCCCTGCCCGGCAGCACTTGTCCACGTGTCCGTGGTTAGGTGGACCTTCTCAGAAACAGCATTGGTCAGGGCACGGATGATGTTCTGTGACACGTGCTGGTGTAGGGCTGGGACGGCACATCGGGAAAAATAGTGGCGGCTGGGGACCGAATACCTAGGGGCAGCCACCGCCATGAGGTTGCGAAAGGCCTAGGTCTCTACCAGCCTATAGGGCAGCATCTCCAGGCTCAGCAATCTGCTGATCCTGGTGTGGCACAGGTTGCACACCACAGTCCATCGGTCATCCTCAATTTCTTTAAAGAACCTCCAGACTTGTGAACATCTAGGCCTCGCCACGGGAGCTTCACTACGTGAAACAGTTGCTGCTGATGCACCAGCTCTGGCTCTGCTTCTCCCTCTGGCCACACCACTGCCTCTTCCAACCTGTTCTGGTGCAGCACTCGCCTCAACCTCAGAAGCACTGTCTTCACTCGGCTTATCAACCCAGCTTGGGTAAGTCACCTCGTCATCCTCCGATTCCTCAGTCTGCTCCTCCCTCGGACTTCCTGCCCTGACAACAACTTCACCACTGTCTGACAACCGTGTTTCCTCATCGTCCGACACCTCTTTACACACTTCTTCCACTAAGTCAACAATGTCATCACCCACAGACTGTTGGAAAACTTGGGCATCGGGAAAGAGGTCAGTAGCAACCTGAGAAATGGTTTGTGACTCTGGGAAGGGTCCAGAAAACAATTCCTGAGAGTATGCCGGATCGCATTCCAAATTTTCCTGGGAGGGGGCAGACTGGGGGGAAGGAGGTTGAGGTGGAGGAGCCAGAGGAGTGCTCCCTTGGGTAACTTGGGTGGACTGCGTGGAAGACTGATTGTTGGACAAATTACTTGAAGCATTGTCCGCAATCCACGACATCAGCTGTTCACACTGTTGTGGTTTTAACAGTCCTCTACCACATGTCCCTGTAAGTTGAGACATGAAGCTAGGGAGTGTAGCTCTGCGGCGTTCCCCTGCTCCCTCATCATCAGGTACTGTCTCACCCTGCCCAGGACCACGGCCTCTGCCCCCTGCAGTAACTGAATGCCCACGCACACGTCCTCGACCCTTAGCCATGGGGTTCAACATTTTCTGTATATAAGTGTATTATATATACCAAAAAAAAATGGGCCTACTGTACTAAAACCCACAAACTTGTTCAATCTGAACAAGTTAATATATAGGTGGTTAAGTTAGAGCAAAATTACGTATTTTATAACGTACCGTGCAGTATGGAGCAATTACACTGAAACTATTAGATTAGGCAGACTTGGTCTGCTTAAGTGCAACCCAGAAAAACGTCGCACTCAGATTTTTCTAATGTAGCTGTTTCAGTGAGAGCAAAATACCTGTTTTAATTACGTGACGTACAGAATGGGTCACCTGGACAGAAAATACGGATTGTGGTTTGTATATAGGTGGATAAGTTAGAGCAAAATTACGTATTTTATTACGTACCGTGCAGTATGGAGCAATTACACTGAAACTATTAGATTAGGCAGACTTGGTCTGCTTAAGTGCAACCCAGACAAATGTCGCACAGAGATTTTTGTAATGTAGCTGTGTCAGTGAGAGCAAAATACCTTTTTTAATTACGTGACGTACAGTATGGGTCACCTGGACAGAAAATACGGATTGTGGTTTGTGGTGAGTGGACAGCTGAACTGTGACACACAGAATGGTTCCACACAGCTGTATAAAATGGATTTGTATCACTGAGATAAAACAACAAAAAAACAAAGCTTGTTATATATGGCGATAGCTGCACTACCAGTGCCAGCCAGCCCAGCCAGGAGACAAAAAAGTGTCTTGTAGCCCTTAGAAAGGCTGTTGGGTTCTTTTGAGATCACTTCTGCCTAACAGAGAACTAAATCCAGGCCCTAACACTCTCCCTGAAACGCAGCAGATCTGTCCCTAACGACATCCAGACAGCCTCTGAGCCGAGCACCGCCGGACGTCACTAGTATATTCCAGGTTCACCTGATCTAGCCAGCCAACCCCTGCTATTGACATGTAAGGCCCCACGTGATGCTGGGGGGTACCACAGAGTCTCCTGGCTAGTGATTGGCTGAGTTATAGGCGCCAAAAATTAAAAATGCAGGAGATGCCATTTCCTCGAGCACAGCGAGATGCTCGTCCGAGCATCGAGCACTTACGAGTACCCTAATGCTCGAACGAGCACCAAGCTCGGACGAGCATGCTCGCTTATCTCTAGAGAAGATTATACAGAACCTATAGTACTGGAAAGGGCCCACAGAGCTTTACGCCCTAAACCGAAACCAACTGATCCTCCCAGAGACATTATCTGCAAGCTCCTGAACTATGCACAAAAAGAGCTAGTAATGAAAAAGGCCAGAGAATGTACCAACATTGAATATGAAGGATCTAATATACTGCTCTTTCAAGACCTAGCCCCAGCAACACTCAATAAAAGGCGTACTCTCAAACACCTCATAGACCAACTGAGACACAAGAGAATCGCTTTCAGATGGCTCTTTCCTTTTGGGCTGATGATATCCTGGAGAGACAAAAAGCTAATCCTCAGAACACATAAATACCTCTCGGATATTCTTGCAACACTGGAAATTGAAGACCTGGAAATACCGGACTGGTCGGCTGCCAATGATGTATTCATCCCCTCAGAGATAAAGCCTCCAACCCCATAGGAGCTGGTCAGCCATAGCAAACCGCAAAGATCAAAGAAAAGACAAGGAAAAATGACTCCACGACGACTCCTATCAGAGGGAGATTAAGCAATAGATTGTTCATCGGTGGTATCTTTATTGTGTCTCAACAGGTTATAGCAAAAA